>CM075856.1:83655766-83893266 GCA_037975125.1 Latrodectus hesperus
GAATCACATAGGCCTATAAAGAATATAAATATACTATCTTTGTATGGGAAAGGAAATTTTGCGGCAAAACGTAAAATTAAATAGGAATGCGTGTTTGATATAGTATAAAAGCAAAATTTATCTTCCCAAGAGAATAATTTTTAAATATGTTCCGAAAAATTTTGCATTATTTTCATCAATTATATTATGAAAACCTGTTATCTTTGATTTGATAGAAATGAAAAAGAAACTGAATTCTAAATTCCGTAAGTTCATGTAATTTCCTTTCAATTTTGAAATTATATATTTCCACGCGATATACTTAATTAGTGCATCTGCTCGTGGTACTCATAGCGACTAGTGCTCCTTAAGTATCTTCTTCTTAACTGGCATTACAGCCCTATGCAGGCCTCAGCCTCCAATACAACCTCCTTCCACTTTTCCCGTTTCAGAGACAAATTTTTCCAATTCTTTATCTTCATGGTCTCCAGGTCCTTTTTCCACATTATCAATCCATGTTTCTCTGGGTCTCCCCTTCTTCTTGCTATTGAATAATTTACCCTTTGTTATCCTTTTTATGATATTTTTTCATCTCTCCTTAAGTATCAATATATTTATTTTTCTGACACTATAGATGCGAATGTCGAAATGCTTATATATACTGAGTATATTATATACAATTGCCATCGTGTGTCCTTGTAATCTTATAATACAGAACTCCAAATATCCGAATCAATTGGGACCGGATCCCATTCAGATAATCAAAAAGTCGGTTAACTGAATTTTTTTCGAAAAAGGGTCCATTTTAATTAATTACTGTATGTTGTAAATGGGAGAAGAAACTATATATTTTTAAAGAAAAAGCATTTAATGAAACAGCAGCACTTTTACATGATAAAGTACTTACAAGTAATGTATATTAACACAGAATGTATGCGCAGTGCTGTAAATGAAAGTCATTGCTTGCTGAACATCTCGGTCACAGTAAGTTGTTTCACTGCCTTCATTCCGTTTCGGGCAGCCAAGTCGCGCATATGCTGAGACTGAAAATTAGCATGCAGTCACACTCGGGTTGACGCTCCATCCATTTTAGAGCAATTTCAAAGATGGTAAATGTTTCCCTAGCTTATGGTCCCGTGTCTGTTTCAACTCGGACATAAGGGCATCTTCTTTTTTGATACTTTCAATAGGTAGACATCATTTGCAATTTGAAATCTAGGGTCTGACTCATGATCCATTCTCCTATACCTTCAGAACTTCTGAACATCCAGAAATTAAAAAAGAAAAACGTTTCTGAATTCAAGTTCTTGAGCTTTTTCCTTTTTTCCTTCTCTTCTTTTGTATGTTTTATTATTCTGAAAGCAACTCGGATAATCAGAGATTCGGATAGACGGAGTACGGATAATTGGAGTTCTACTATAATGATATAAAAATAAGTATTTTTGACGTAATCACTTTTTGAGTTTTATTGGAACAATTACAAAATATGATTCTCATTTTAGGAAAAAAATTTATTGTTTTAACATTCATTACAAAATAAAAAAAATCAACAAAAAGATGGAGTTTCCAAACAGTTTCTTAAATGCAATTGTTAGTGGCATACGTCATGAGAGTGATTACTGTTCCAACTTCCGACAGTTTTATTTTTCTTGTGAAGAAAGTGTAACGAATTTTGCAATCCTTAAAGAAATTTCCAAGACAAATTACAGAAAATTTGTCAAATAACCTATTTTACGCAGAAATGCACATGAGTTTGCTTACGAGCCACACTGCTTTAAAAAGAAAAGCCGTCATTGTCAATGACTTCTTTTTCTCGGAGAAAAAGATACTTTGAGAAAGAGCTTATTAATTTAATGGAGTCAAAGACAAATTTTATTTATTTTTTACGGTTGCAAAAAACCAATAAAAAAATGCTTTGTAGTATGCTGAAAAGGCGACCTTGCTTTTGACAAATAGTACCGAATGACAGAAGAATATATCATTTACTGGATTTTTCTAAAACTACCGAAAATAAGTGTAAAAATTTGATAGTTATCAAGTGAAAAATATTCACATTTGTATGTCATACGCAATATAAAAACATTTTCTACGTATTTAACCAGAAATTTTTAAATTTTATTTATTTTCATCTACTTATGAAATAAGTTAAAATACAATTTATTAATACTCACATATTTAACCGATTAAGAAAATAATTTAAAAAATAAAAGGAGAAATGCAATTAAAATTCTAAAATAATTCAGCTTTCGAAATAGCCAATGAATTTTACTTTTGTTAACAACCAAAAAATTCTATCATTTTTTTAGCTTTGTTCAAAGTTATTTGCCATAATAAATAACTTTAAATAAAAATAAGAAAATAAAAGCTAAATAAATCTTTAATATATATATATATATATATATATATATATATATATATATATATATATATATATATATATATATATATATATATATTCTAACAAATGTAAATATTAAAAAGGGCTTTTAGAAGAAATATTTTTAAATAAAAATGTGTTACAAGTCATTATATTGTGATCGATTTAGAACTATTTAATAGCAAAGATATCATTTACACACGCTTAAAGCAATTAACAATTCGATTTTCGTTCATTATAAAATATTCCTATAAATCGCACTATACTACGCATATCCAGTCATATATCCTTGTTGAATGTTTCTCAATAAACAGCTTTATTTCATTGTTATTCAGCTCAAGTACTTATGACAATAAAAACAAACTGATTTACTTAATCTTATTTAAGTTTTTTAGATGATTAAAAAGTTTATTTTCTGATGATTTCGTTTGTTTGTTGCTCTGGTAATCTTTTTCACAACAGGGCTAATTTGACTAAAAGTCTACCCAGATTATGAAGAATTACAAACAACAGGATCCGAGATAACAATTGAGTCTACGAATTGATTTGGATACTATCGCCTTAAGATGTCTCGATCAGAACAATCGGATCTGATATCTAAAGGCAATAATATGCTTGAGATTACAAAAAATACATCTCGTGTTATACCGACAAAAGGCAAAATCGATTTCCAATACACATTTCAATTTTTTTAACACATTTAAACATTAAAATATTCCTGCTAGATAAAAATTTGAAAATTAAAAATAAAGTGACTGAAATAATAAAAATATGCATACAAAAATTTTAGGATTACATTGAATACTCAAGAAAATGGTAGCTGAATTTTCAACTTACTCTATCCCTGTTCACATAAAATGAAAGATTAAAAGAAACTGACCTTCCATAAATATAATAACAATTTATTTTAGAATTTATAACATATAAATTTCAATGATAAATATACAAGAAATATATAAATGTTTAACTTCACAAATATTCCACATTTCATAACATTCAATCATTTGTGGGATTTTATAAATACTAATAATAGAAACTCACGCAATTTAATAATATTTTTTATTAAAGTCAACCTTTAGATATTGTTTCCATTCATTTACATTTTTCTATCTGCATTTTATTTCTACATTGCATCAAACAGGAAACTGATAAAAAAAAGTGTGAAATTTTAATGATATCACAACAGGTTGTGATTCTAATTCATCATTAGAGAAGTTTCATTTACCGCACATATTTTAATGCATCAACAACTTTTAAGGGTATAACTTGAAAATAGGAACAAGATAGGAAAAAAATATTAAAAGAACATTAGAACCTTATTCTTCAGAGATAGTAGAATTAATATTCTAGATATCAAAAAGCTATATTTTCTTTTACTGATTAGCTGAACGTACCAGCATCGCCGAATATCTAAACCCGGAACAGAATTATTTGATAATATTCTTTTCTTCGGTTTCCGCTTTCTAGAACAGAGGTCACCAAAGTGGAGGTTAATGAGAAAATTTCGCTGCTGCTCAGAAAAATGTGGAACATACTGACTTATTACGTTAAGCTATGTTTTAAAATACATTGAAAGATAATTTAATTTATAATAATACGTGAAAAGTCATAGAAACGCTACTTTATAGAATAACAATACAGTAAACAAGTCGGAGTGCTGTTTAAGCTACATGTTTTGTCTCATCTCATTTCGCATTCTTCTAATGCAGGGTTGTCCACACCAAATTTGATTCCGAGCCAATACAAATTACTAAACAGATTAGAGGGCCGCACAAATAAAAAACACATTTTTTAAAAAAAGGTTTAATAGCGCTTAATATAGTTACTATGTAACTGTTACATTAAATTGTATTAGCGTTTCATTAATTTATCTTTTACAATCCTTCAATATCAACATTAATATTAGTTGTTGCCAGACGCAGTGTGTGTGTTAATGAGTTATCTGACAGTGAAGATCTATATTTAGATTTTATAAAATTCATTGTGGAATACGTAATTTTACAAAGATAGGTACTGCCCATCATCGAACCAATTTTTAAGCCCAAATTGGTTAATTTGGGGAAACGCTCGCCAAGGAGCTTAAAAAATTCTATTCCAGACTTGTGTACTGCTCTTGTAAAAGGGGTCTGATTGCAAGTCACATAATTCCAATTGATAATCAGCGTTTACACTTTCAATTGCAATTGTTAATGGATGAGTGAAAAGTGATATATCATTCTATAATTCCTTAACATCTGCAAATCGTTGCTCAAACTCTACAATTACACCGTCAATATACTTCAGGTAATCCTTAAAGGTACATCCTTCAAAATTTTCCATGTCTGTGTAATGTTCTTTGCAATTCGGAAAAAAGAAAAATCATTCTGCTCTAGAGACGTTTTGATCCATTTTAGTTTACTTCTAAAACCATTCACATATCCATACAAGTTGGCCATATTGTGTGTGTGTGTTTTTTTTTTATTGTAACTTCAAATTTAATTAAGTGCTGTGCCATATCAATTAAAAATGCAAGATCAGCCAGGAATAAAGTATCTTACATACAAGTTTGCTGCTCAGAAGTGTCCGATTTTATTTAATTTTTTAGAAATAAAGGTATTTCTTTTCGTAAAGCAAAAAAAAAACGTTCCAGGCACCGTCCAGCACTAAGCCATTTTATTTCAGAGTGTAATAACTAATCTCCATAGGTCGCATCAATTTAACTTAAAAAATCTCAAAATTTTCTACGTGCCAAAAATTTGTTTCTGCCCCTAATGAGATTTGTTATTCTAACAACCTCCATGGCATTCGTTTGGCGCAAAGATTTTCCACATAAGGCTTCCTGGTGTATGATGCAGTGAAACAACGGGAAATTAATGCCATTTTCTTTAAGAAATCCCGCGAATCATGTCCCTGTTACCATCATATCTTTTGCTCTATCAGTTATAATGCAAGAACATTTTTGAAAGCCTCCGTAGTCTATGACAGTTTTATTGACAGCTAGATAGATATCTGCGCCTTTAGTTGTTTCGGGTAACTGTATCAAATTTAACATTTCCTCCATAATAGTAAAATCGTTTGAAATTCAACGAATAAATAATAATTGACTGATATCTGTCTGGTCGGTGCTCTCATTCAAACATATAGAATACTAGTCACAGTCCAAAATGCAATCACATAATTTTTTCAAAACACACACACACACATTCGCCCATATCATCTATTTGTCGCGCCACTGTTTGGTGAGATAATACAACAGATTCAAACTTTTCCGCCAACTTTAGCTGCATGAAGGTTTGAGCGATTGAAACTGCAACAATTTTTCGTTAAAATCCCATCACTAAGTGATTTTTTTTTTTTTTTTTTTTTGCTTTGGCTAATAGTAAAGAAACTTCATAAAACGCAGCCAAACTTAGCTCATTATCTGTGCTTACTTTTGAAAACATACTTGTTTGATATGTTAACTTTTTATACTCGGTTACAATAACTTTTCTTGCTTCACCGATATGTTTTTTATGCTTTTCTTCATGTAAAGTAGTATAGTGCCATTTCACACTGTATTCCTTATTCAACAACCAAACTTGCCTTCAAATCATACACTGAATTTTATTGTTATTGTTGCACATCAGATAGTCTTATTTCCATTTTTCATTAAATGCACGATTTACATCACTCATTCATTTTTCGCTTCCTCGCAGACATAATGAGGCTTGTTATTTTGCACAATACAGTTCTGTTTGCTCTTTAATTAAATCACAAGTTTAAATCGACAAATAAATGAAGGCTCGAATTACACACAACCACTATGATTACTAAATAGCTACTACACAACACTCGTCACTTCAAATGACAGCCAATAGTTATTAACGACGGGCAATGTTTCACTCTCCGATCGCCCGACCGTTAGCGGGGAACACAATCTAATAAATCAATCAAATTGCTATTTTAATTTTTATGTCATTCTCAGTCGAATCAGGCGGATTTTGAAAAGCAGTGTAACTTCTGTTATTCTGCGCAACGGCCTTGAGAGGAGACAGGCAACTGCGCGCCGTGAATAAGGCTCTAGGCACCAGTCTTGACGGGACGAACAAGTACGTACATATACTATTCTATGTTATAGTTACTTATTTATAACAAATAAAAAATAAAATCATTTCTACCAACAAACATTGAAAAATATGGGAAAATTTATTCTTCTGTTATATTAAAAACCCAATCGCGGGCTGCACAAAGATGGAACGTGGATCTCAAGCGGCATGCGGGCCGTGCTTTGGACAGTGATGTTCTAATGTATCAAATGTTTCAAGCTCCTGTATGTAGCATATGTTCAAGCATTTAAAAGTGGTGTTACCCGAACGTATTGAGTTTAATTTAAAATATATTCAATATATTATTTGAATTCTTAAGTGTTTTTTTTAATTGGTTGTTTTTTTAAGACAGGTATGATTTTAAATCTTAGCCATGTGCATATTCTCTTTTATTTGATATTTATTGAAATAATATTTTTATTTTATTGGAACTTTATTTCAAGTAAGCAGGAACATCCATCACACTAGGAATGTATAATGCTATAAGTTTAATATACTTAAATCCTTTTTCAACTGTTTCGTTTTTACAGTTTTTTTTTTATTTTTATTATTATTATTATGGCTTATTAATAAAGATTTCTTATTTTGATTACAATTAATAGTTTCATTTTATTAACTAGGTACATTTTATATGTGTGTCTTTAGACCATAATTTTTTATAAAGATATTTATCACTCAAAAAATCCTATTAGTGATCCATAGGATTTAAACTATGAACTTCCTGATTTGTGAGTTCATAAAGTAAGGCCAACACTGTTCTAGAACATACAACACACAGATGGGAAAAGCAAGTCTCGGTCATTTCCGTATTCGATTTCCAACTACTTCATTGACTTCCCATGGGAATCTACTGGTATGAATCATTTATTTGATCTTAGTATTTACAAACCCGATTCCCATAGTTCCAAGCTGAAACCTTCAGATGGAAGATTCATATCACATAACCCTGAAAGAGCATTGGATTGTATGTCACTCAATGAGCATTTTTTTTATACCACAGGTAATTAAACTGGGACCCACAGCTTAACGTGGATCCTAAACCACTAACAAACACTCATGCCCCAAGTAAGGCTCAAACCCACGAACTGTTGAATCAAAGACCAGAGCGCTAATCTAGAATAATGACTGAAGTAATAGGCACTTTGGATAATGACAGCAAAGTAATAGGCACTCCCACCCACTTATCATAGTGATATGGGTAAATCATAGGGAATAACATTAACTGTCAAGTTTGGTAAAAGATACAAAACAGCCTTAACCAGAATTACCTGTGGCATGTAAATCCTTCTTTTACAGGAGCAAGACTTTTAAGACTTGCATATGTGCTATGGCATCAGATTTTTTGTCAATATCAATTTAAATTTCTTTTGCTTCTCTCGAAAAGAGATCTTCACTAGCCAATTTCCTGTGTTGGACAATGATCAATGATCTTATGGATCTCATCTTATTCAGATACCAAAACATAACAATAGCATGACAGATTATTTCATACAGAAATCATATCTTTTTTGTCAAATTAAGGGGTAATTACAAGAAATAAGAACTTGAGAGCTATTGCACCTAGTGATATTAATTTGTGGAATTTTTTGCAGTATTTTTATATTTTACATCGCATATCAACTTAGAAGAATTAATGTCCAGCTATGGTATATTCTGTTATATTATATATGCATACATGAAAGCAAGCATTTGTCAGCTCAAGTCTAAAATAATGATAACAATGCCAGGACTAAGTATTTGAAATGAGACAAGAAAAGATATTTTTTACAACAGTTATTTAATTTCTTTTTTTTTTTAAATTTTCATCGTTCCTAATTTCATTTACCTATATATGTTACAATTAAAGTAGAAAAACTGCACAATTTGTAGATTATCTAATAAAGTAAAACTTTAATAAAGTAAACTACATATAATTAAATTCAATCTATTCAAGGATCATCTGCTTCACTTTCCATATTACTAATTTTTCAATAATATAAAAAATGTTACCTTTGCTCAAACAACAGAAGTCATTTAGTTATTCAAATTAAGCTCAGGTGTGTGAAAAGTTAGTTTGTCGAACTGCAAAGACTAACAGCAGAATGTCATTAAAAAGTTTGTGAAAAAATACCGAGGTTTGGTTTTTTATTTGCAGAATAGTTTTTTCATATGAGAGTTAATTGAACTAGACATAAGTGAATTCCAAACAACTACAAACATCTAAGCCCAATGTGGGATTCGAATCCACAAACTGTTGAACTAAAGGCAAAAGCAGAAATACTGGATAACATTTTAAGTATTTAGTAAGACTTTCAGAAAATGATAGTTATACTCTGCACATATAAAAAAAGTAGTTAAATATTTAAAAAAAAATTTCTAGAGTTTAATACAATAACTTGATGTGAAAATAAATTGATGATAACATAAGCTTCATATAGTGAAAGAGGTAATGGGTGTTAAAAAAATACCAGAAAAAACATTTTTTAACTCACCACATATAAATATTACACAAAGCTTAAAACATACTTATTTAATAATTTTTCCTGCATAGATTCAAACCATTTTTATTCTCTTTCCAAATCAAATACTTTCTTTTGTCAATTATTATACATAATACTAATATTATGAATGTAAATTATATGAGGCATATTATGAATGTAAAAACATATTTTACATTCATAATATGCCCATTAATGATAGATACAATGCTCATGACTTCCAAATTTTAAAAGTAATGCATAAGGTAACATGTTTGATTTGTTCAACATGATTATTAAACATCATTGATCTTTCATAATTTAATTTTGAACGTGAGTGACAATAATGAAAAGGTGTGCAAAGCAATTTACCTCCGGTTGTTTTCTTTCTTGAAAATGTACTTCCTTGCTCAAATCAGTAGAAAACCTTGGAATATTTTCATAATCATGGTCGGAAAACGGTATTTCTGATGATTCTGCAATAAAAGAAAAAAAAATTTAGAAATACTTAAGCAATAAAAAATTCTAAATTTAGACCATAATGCATCCATTCAGGGAACTCTCAATTTCCTTTAAGAAGTCAGAGTAAACATGATATAAGATACCTTGTAATGAATTATTTATCCAATAATTACCAATCTAAGCCTATCATGATCTAGATTACATAATTTACTGTACCAGAAAATGCAAATTACATATTACAATGATATAAATTATTTTTCATATAAAAATTAAAATTTCAAAATATACTCTTTATTTTCTCTTTCTAGACAGTAATTTTACAGTTTAATACAATATCTTCTTTCAGGTTTACTTTTCTTTTTATTTCATATAATACAATACAAAATTTTCAAAATTTAGTAAACATAGCAAAGAGGTGTAAATTCTACAAAAGAAATAACGGAAATTTTATAGCAATATTTATTTTCTTTATTATTAGACACGACAGGAAAATAAGCCAAAGTATGAAGTGGTTTCTTCAAGTAAAGTTAACTCTCTAATATAAAGAAATACATTACAGAACTAAAAATGAGGAAACAAACATAAACATATAAGTCTCATCATGTAAATATTATAGTCACAATAGATCTATTAATGTTGGTTAACTATGTCTACATTAGTTTGTCATTCAGTTATTTTTTTATACATGAGAACTAATTATGCCAAATTTAGGATTATTAGAATAAATAATTAGAGTTAACAGGTTTGGAATATTTGCTTGAAATTGAGTGCTTTATAATTTGGTACCAGTCAGGTAACGAGGTCACACTTGAATTAGGACCCTCCTCTTCACATGCAAACCACACCAGCAGAAGAATTTTGATATTACAGATTAACATGGAAACATTTTTATGTCCTAAGGAATGCATTTCAGCCAGGAAGCACCAACAACTCTGAGAGAGAATGTAGTCAAATTTCTTCTTTGTCATGAACACGAAAGGGAAAGGGGACAGCTTCTGATGGTAGTAGGTCACCTTCCTAATCACTGACAGTGACAAGTTATGCTTCACTTTGCTAACCTTATGGGAAGCAGCATGAAACTATTGAGCCATTGGGACTCTCGCAAAAACATACTAAATTTTTTGAGAATTCACATAATAGTAAATTGCATTTGTGAACAATGCTATTGTGAATACTTTTCTCATGTAAAAAACTTTCGTTAAAAGTATCAATATGTATTCAAAATCTCAATGATGTGTCTTAGTTAATTTTAACACCCATATCATTTAAGGTATTTATGACAACCATTACAACAACTCCCCCCTCCCAAAAAATGCTTTATTTCTTCATCAGAATATAAGTAGATTAAAATGAAGATATAACCTTGATATATATGTAATACATTAAAGACTAGTGAAATTCATTATAAAAAAACTCAATAGCTCTGTTACTAATTAATTATTAAATTCTATTGTTATTTTAAATGTTTTAATCTTCTATTCGATATTTTAAAACAAAGCATCAATAGAGATAATCTAAATATTACAAATCCAAATAATAATGAAATGAGCAATTTGAATTTGCATTTTATAGTTAATAGAATACTTTATGAATGATCTAATCATAACAACAGACAAAATAATAGCACAAATTTTACAAAACAGAAAAAAATTAAAATTTAAAATTTCAGTAAAATTTAAAATAAAGATTTGTTGGAAAAATATTTTATAAGATAATTTCAAAAACAAATTAATTTATTCAGATATCTTTACAAATTGTTAGTAATGGAATAAATTTAGAAGAATTTTGGTTTTAAATATGAAACACACTGGCAATTTTTTAACGATAAAACATTTATCCCCAGGCTTAGTTTCTTTATTGCACCCAAATCACTTTTTGTTTGTTAGAAATAAAATAGTTTACAGTTAATTTCAAACTATTGCAAAAACACTGACTAAAGTTCACTATGACATAGCAGTATAATAAGTCCTTTGAAGTGGACAGTTTCAAATTTAATTCCAGCAACTGTTGAACAAGAAACAAATAACAGACTTTAGTTTTAGCCTGGCATATCTATCCCAGTTGATGCTTGCAAATTTTCTAGGTTTCTTTTTGTTACACATGAATATGACTTGATATTTATGAAAATTACTCTCTGAGAGAAAAGATAAAACTTATGTTCAGATCTCAGAAAAGCATTCAACAGTTCAATTTCTGTTATGGAATATCGAAAACAGAATGCCCAAATTGAGTTTCAAATATATAAATTGAAGATTAGAACTCTAACCATTCAACTTTGCCAGGGAAATTTCAATCATAATTTATTGTACCTCTAGCAGTAAAATACACATTAAATACAATTTAAATTCAACACCTATTTGATTCCAAATATTTTTTATTAACATTTAAGTATAAATTATTTAAATAAATACTGAAATGTTTACTTTGCTTTTCTAGAACTACACATGCATTTTTAGTTAAACCTATAAGTCATGATTATTATTTTCTTTTTATCACAACAATAATTCTAAACTTTTTAAAGACTTAATAAAATATGTACAAATGGCATTTTTTTAACAGGATATAATTTGATGTAAAATACAAGTATCCATTAGTGAATTTAAAAGTTAATAAAAATTATATAACAGATTTATATTATGATTGGATTACAACATTTATCAACACTAACAAAAGGTTCACATGAAAAAAGTGAAAGAAAAATTCTGAACTCTTAAACTTTCCTCATACAAACATATGTTTATGGCCAGTAATTTTTACCCATTATAATTTGTTGCACTAAGCAAATTTATAAAGATATGCAAATTATTTTATGCTTAGTTATGTTGTGAATCCAGCTTTGTTAAAACAGAATTAAATAAAAATATAAAACTTTCAATTAAAATTTCCACTTCAGCTCCATTAACAAAAATTTTTTAATTTTCTTAAAAATCCTTTTAACTTAATTCAGAAAAAAGTGTGAAGCCTGCATTTTACAAATTAAATTTTGTAATTTTAAGAAAAATTAAAGCAAGTAACAACATAAAAATTAGAATAAAATTATCACTTTTAGGAATTTTGAACAATTGTAAAATGGTTTTAACATGCTTATCACTTCTGCATAATAAAATAAAAACTTTTGCAAGCTTTTTTAACTTTGATATCAATAATATATTTCATTTATCAGGTACAAACAAATAATAGTTATCATTGTTTGGTTAGCTGATTGCACCTCTAACAGTAAAATAACTATATGATTAAAATATGTGACTTTCATTTCTGAATGTCCCAGAGTGAATTTCAAATTATATAGAAATCAAAAATAAATTTACTTTTCTGTAGCTAAAAAATCTATGTTGATTAAATTATGCAAATAAAAATATGGAACATATAAGTTTTTCTTTCCAGATTATTTAAAAATCTATAAAATTTATTTGGGGGAATGTAAACATTATATGTACTTGGCAAATGCAATCATAAAATTATTTTAAAATCAGTTGATTGTAAAATGTGATGAAATTAAAACTGAAACTTTTGGCGAATGCTTTCAAAATTTTAAATGGGGTTCGTTAACTCGATGAAAAAACTCTGGAGCTAAAAAATATTACAATAAATTATGATGTAAGGGAAAACGATATTAATTTCAATACATGAATACAATAAATTTAATATTTGACGGAATAAACTTCACTTTTATGTAAGTGAAATAAAAAAATTTGAAACTAAAATTATTGTAATTATAAATTTAACATAAATTATATAACCAAATGTTACTTATTGTCAAGTAAAAATAATTTAATAAATTATACTATTAATTCAAGAATAATTTATTACATAATACAATATTCAATAATAATACTTACGTTCACCTTGATAATCAGGTCTTGGAGGAGCAGGAGGATTTTTCTTTTGACCAAACACCAAATGCTTGAGTATTTTGGCCATCATAAAAACAAAACTTCCCGGAGATCTCTTAACTTAGTTCACCTGTCAACACTTGGAAGTTAACTGGTGACTCATCAGGGATTTTCTGTTGAAAAAGACAAACTGTTGCAAATTTTATAAAATACAAGTCTCTCGAAAGAAAAGATTTATCTTTCCCACAGACGTTAACAATACAGATAATAAATCTGTTCGTCAGAAATCAAAACACACGTGTTTCTCAGCCGCGAAAATACATACATTCAAACATCCCACATATACATGCTCATCAAGTTAGCAGAATTGCATGAGTAAATTCATCACGTTCTCTTCTGGCAGCTGTTAGTTTTGAAACAGACAATAACATAAGGATTTCATGCAATAACTAGATAACTTAATAGTACAACATCTCACCACTAGAGGACAGTACTAACTATTTCAAAGTTTATAAAAAGGAACCAAAAGGAAATCATTATTATGAAAACAAATGAATTTAATTATCACATATTTTTTTGTTTATTTTCATTAAAAAACAGTTATTGATGTTTTTTTAAGAAATGCACATAATTATTTAATCCTGTTTCTAAAAAAAAATAAACGAAGAGTTAATAGAATGTGAAACTAAGGAAATCTGCTTTTCGTAAATTTTGGATTTTACCGATATAACTTTTCCATTTTTTATGGCTTCCAAGAAGCTATTTATGTATATAATTTTAAAGTTTGCAGAAACCTCTTTTGAGTAATTTCTTGTCATTTCTATTATAACATATTTCAATAATGTTGAACAAAATTTGCTGACAATCCATTACTCTCATAAACGACCTGGTAATAGTAATTCTTGATATTTAATAAATAATATGTTCATTCAGAAGATAAATTTCTAATTTTTCATTGCACAATCTGTCAAATGAAATGTCTTCAATAATAAATGTACAAAAAATCAAGGAAAAAAATTTCTTGCATTCGATTAAAAGCGGATAAGAATTTGAATAATCCTAGAATTTTGAAACATTTGTAAGAGCTAAATTTAAAAATAGCCAATAACCTAAAGTTATTGAATCTAAACATCTGCAGAAAAATCTTTTCTAATTGATTCATTTCTCGTAATATAAATCCAGATTTTTCTATGAAATTAATCATCCATTATTAATTGAAAACGAATGCTTCCTTGATCTTTAATAAATATTTTCATTTGTATGTAAACATAGAATGAAATTTCTACTATTCTGTTAATTCTCAAATTCCTATTGAATTCTAGTATGTGAATTAAAATATCTATTTTTTACGGGTTTGCTCTGATAGTTCTTAATGTGTTGCTAATAAAAATATTATGCTGCTAAAAACAAAGAACCCAAACTTTGTACCGGATGTTTCATGTTTTAGTTGAATGTTCTTAAACGTATCTTAGTTGTATTAGAGATAATAAAAACATATTTCTCTTACTATTAAAAATATAGAACATTCTCGAAGAAGACTTTTCACCATTTTAAAGATTTTTATTATCTTTCTCTCCCTAACAAAAAAAAGCTAAGAAACATTTTTAAAAAGGAATTTATAAATTCTCATGGCTACATTGTAATGACAAAACTATAAAAACTCCTCTTATTATTAATATGGAGCAGAGTTTTTCGATTATTAAGCAGCAGAATAAAAAATATCATGCCTTTTATGACTAATGGATTATAGCAAGAACTTAGCACTCAACTCAACAAATCATAACGAAAAGGTTTAATGTACAATTTCAGAATATTTCTCTTCATATTTATTTGCATTTAAATTTTTTTAACTTGAATAAGAAAGTCATTGACTTACACGTATATAAATAAATTTTTAAAAAAATGTATGCAACCATGCAAAATAATTCAACTGAATAAGTGACATTTGAAAAAAGGAGATTTCTAAAGCAATTCAGAGAAGAAATTTTAGAATTAACAAAATAGTCAGAAGAAAACTAAGTAATAGAAATAAAGCGGTTATTATGGCGAAAAAGGATAAATCAAAACAATAGATAACAAAAACAAAAGATTTTCAGAGAAGCATAATCAAATAATAATCATAAGCTCAGTTATTGGCAACAGTAAAAAGTATCAAATAATCGAATATCATTAAATATCAAAAAAAATAAAACTCTCTATTTCATACAAAAATTAATTTGAAAATCAATCAAATCTACTGTCATTGGATGGTGATAAAATTTAATAATACGTCGTTTGTTTTAGACCATGAATATTACTTTATTTAAATAAAAAATATTTGGAAGTAAAGTGTTTAATGATCCACATACAAATTTTAATATAAAATACAGCTATAGAAAGAAGTTCGGGAACAAAGTATAATGCCTCATTAGTTGTTCTTTGAATAAAGCTTTCCTATTTCTCTCTTCAACTCTGTAGGAATAATGACTAATCGAGAAGCTATTAAAAATACAGTTTCGGGGAAAAAATATTAATTTTATTTTTGAAAATATCATTTTGAATGTAGTCAGTTGTTTTGATTATGTAAAGTTACGTTTCATTACATGAAAAGTACTTAAATGTGTACCTCAATTATTAAAGCATAACTCTAACTCAAAAGAAAAGTCCTAGAAATCTGTTGATTTCTCAAAGATGCTTTTGAAATAATTAATTGAATAATGTTTTAAAAATGACAAAAAAAAGGGGAATGTCAAAAATTTTTAAAAAGTATTAGAAAATTACTTAAAGTAATTAAAATGTAAGGAATTACTGAATACAACTAATTGAAATTAAATGAAAGGTGTTAGGAAATTTGTCTCAATCTTAACAAACTAATGCTTTGCAACTGATAAAAAAATTATTTTAAATATCTCATTAATTATTATTGCATTCCTTATTTACGCATACTTAATATATGCATAATTTTTGTTATATTGCACTTCTTATTTCTATTATGATTTATAGTTTCTATGCAGAAAACAGTTGTGCCATGTTAGCAGATTTCTTACTGTTACCAGTTAATGCCTATGCAAGATTTATTTATAAAATTTTTGCAGACCGATAACGTTCGAAATAACCCACATCTAAATAGCCAAAACCTAATTGTCAACCTGTTTGATAGACAACCATTAGTCAGAGAAGATAAATAATTATGTCGATTTGAAGTTGAAATTGAAAAATGGAACTTAATAAGACTTTTATTGGGATCTTAGAAGAACTGAAAGATAAACTGTTTAATAAAAATGCTTTACTTCAATAAAGGTATAGACATTTGTGGTCCGAAGAAATGTGGGAACACATTTCCGTGTGACTTATAATGCCCCAAAAATGATTACATCAAATAGAATAATCTATGTAAATAGTAATCTAATTCCGTGTGTTTATCAAATTTTTGTCCTAAGTTCAGAATGGTTTTAAAGAATGGAAGAAAGTATATCAAGAAATTGGTTTCTGACAAATTTAAAAAATAGGCAGTTTCATTTCGAAATTTTGATTAGAGCATTTGTAATCAATTTGAACTGCAACTAACGCTGATATGAATTCAGTGTAAAGCTGGTTACACCATGATATACCCAATCAAGAACTTTGATGCATTCAATGAGGGAAACGTATGGTTCTTTCTCCCCTTTTAAAAGAGTAATGACTAACCGCTGGGAATAAAGAAAAAATATATATGACATCTGATCTCTCTTTTTTCTACATTTCCACTTAATTATTTTTAATTAATGACTGTCATTTTTTTAAGTGCAGTTTCTGGCCACTGCAGCAAACATCCTTCCAGTTTCCTCAATATGCCAGTTTCCTAATTTCTTCAATTTTTCTCATATGCCGGTCTATTTTCTTAATACTGCGGCTCAATTTTGTCATTGAGATAGAGGTGATTTAAAATCTTCATTTGAGTATATTACCAAAATCATTCATTACATTTATATACATATTACATACTGTGTATAAACATATTATATTAAATATGAAATAAGCCTTCGTTAATGTGTAGCAATCATACATCTATTGCATACAATATCAAACTAAAAATTTAATGAAAAAAATTATTTTGGATTCTACAAATGTCTTATCTAAAAGTAAATTAATTCAAAATCAAAAAGAATTTTGCAAATGTTTATAAACAAATACTAAAAAATTTCAGAAGAAATCTCTTCGGATAAATAAATATAGAAATGAAATCATTGTACAGAAATTTACATTTATTTTAATTTATCATTTTCCTAATTTCTTAAGACAATTAAATTTATGTATATTTGTTGTTGTTACTTTTGGCACTTAGACAAACCAAGCTCGCTATGCCTTGGCTATGCGAATTTAAGTCCATAGAGAGTGTCTTCCGTTTTAATCAGAGCACTATGAAAATTAAAGTGCAACTTTGCTCTTCAAATCCTCCGATAGATGGCACCACCAGAGGATCCACTCCCTCAATTTTGACATTGATCTGAAGGGGGAGGAAATTTTCTCCAGTCTATTATACCCGTGGCTCAATGACCGACCACGGGACTTTCGATTTCACAGATTTAACGAGCACGTATATCGCATGTACTCGGTGCGTTCTTGGCGGCGTTGGGAATCGAACCCCGCTCTTCCAGACGGAAGGAATATAAAATTTAGAATGAATATAAAAACCAAAAATAATATTTAGCAATAATTGAAAATGTTTTTTTAATCTGATCTCGGATTCTAAATTAAGTTATCTTAAGCATAATGTTGTTATTGTTTAGCTTACTTCTTTATTCTCTTTTTTTATCATTTATCTAAACAAGCAATAAATTTTGTCACTCTTTGAGATGTTATACAGCGATAGCCGTTACTTGAAAGTGGTTCAAGAACTTTTGCTCAGAATGACAGATAGGAGCGAAAAACAAAAATTTCAGCATGAAACATCATAGTTTTTTTTATTTTTTTTTTAATAAAATAACAAAAATTATTGTTATATAGTAAAATTGTTTTTAAGATAAATTTAAATATTGGGTTGGCAACTAAGTAATTGCTGATTTTTTTCAGAAGATCAAAGACAATTTTTTCATGGAACTAAATAACTTTATTCTGTAATGTATTGCCCATTTTGATCAATGACCTTTTGCCACCTTTCAGGCAGCATCATAATTTCACGTTCATAAAACTTCTGGTTTTTATTAGCAAAAAACTGAATCAGGTATGATTTGACATCATCATTATTATTGAAATTTTTACCATTCAAGGAGTTTTGTAAATATCGAAACAAAAAGTAAACAGATGGTGCAAAGTCAGGTCTATATGGTGTGTGTGGAAAAACATCCCAACTAAGCTCAAATAACTTTTGCCGAATGACCACAGATGTGTGTCCTTAGATTGTCATGATGGAATACAACACCATTTTGATTTGTCAATTCGTGCCGCTTTACTTCAACTGCATTGTTTAATTTCGTTGGTTGTTCAATGTAGACATCAGAATTAATCGTTCGGTTGGGTGGTAAGAGTTCAAAGTAGACAATTTCTTTGTAATGCCACCAAACTGAAAACAAAACCTTCTTTTGGTGAATATCAGCTTTTGATGTTGTTTGAGTTGGTTCACCTGGCCTGCTCCACGATCTTTTCCGCTTGATATTGTTGTAAACAACCCATTTTTCATCGCCAGTTATCAGTCGTTTTAAAAATGGATCATTTTTATTACGTTTCTTTAGCAAATCGCAGCTGTTAATGCGTTGTGTTAAATGAGTTTCTTTCAGTTCACGAGGAATCCATGTATCGAGTTTTTAAACATAGCCAAAGTGTTTTAAGTGATTTTCAATGCATGTATGTGATACATGAAGCTTCTCTGCAATCTCACGTGTTGTCCTGTGACAATCCGAATCGGTTATTGCTTTGATTAGGTCGTCATCTACTTCAACTGGACGACCAGAGCGTTTTTCATCTTTGAGTGAAAATCACCAGAACGAAATTTGGCAAACCAATTTTGACACTGCCGTTCTTTTAAGGCTTCGTCACCATAAACAGCACATAACTTTTTATGAGCTTGCAATGCGTTTTTCCCTTTGCGGAAATAAAAAATCAAAATATGACGAAAATGTTCCTTTTGATTTTCCATTTTTCAACGAACGTCAAATGAAAACTACGCAACCGATCAAAAAACTTTTTTTACTGATTGGCAGCTGAATTCAACTATCACATAACAAAATGTGTTTTACATTTGTACTACGTCTGCAAACCTAAAAATTCAACTGAAGCCATGTATGAGTAAAATCCGCAATTACTTAGTTGCCAACCCAATATTTAATTTACTCCAGTCATATTTATGTTAAGAAATGTGTGTTTACAAGTTTTTATTAATAAAATGGTACATTAAAAAAATTTATTTCAATCATTTTTCAATCAAAAAATCAACAAATTTACGAGCTGACTGAAATAATTTTGTACATATAATCATACTTATTATAGTCTTAATTTCCTAATCAGCATTCATGTAAGCAAACAATGAATTTTGTCTTATTTATTTCCGATAATATTTTACATTTTTATTTTAAATTTAATTTTACTGTTTAAAATAAGAAATGGGTTTATAGTTCTTCTTACATAAGAAAAGTAGACATAGATGCCGTAAAATTCCTGATTCCAAATTCTGAGATTGGGGATATTTTGGCGGATTTTCTTATGTATTTGGCAACCTCGTTTTTATTACATCATACCTTTGGAGACCTATAAGAATTATGCAGAAAATTCTATTTTGGTAACCCTAGTATTTACGTCATAGTGCGCGTCACGAAACGTCATCTTGGCAACATTTCTTCATCCCCAAGAAAATTCAGAATTTGGAATCGTGGATTATAAGGCACCTGTGCCGAAAAATTTGTCATTAATTAAAAAATATTTTTATCTTTTAATTTTTCTTAAAGCAAGTTTGTTGTAAAATTAACTGTTTATCAGATAAGTGTTGTAATTTTCAAACATTGTGTTGTTAATGAAAAAGCAAAATACAGATTAATCAGGAAATTATATAATTTACTTTTTTATGTTTTTGTAGTAAATTAAAAAAAAGACTTGAGAAAAATACATTATAAATATTAAATTATTTATATCGCTAGCATGAGATCCGGCATAGATAACTGATCATCAATCAAGCTTGAACAGGATTTCTCTTTAAAAAGGTTGCTGTCTCAGTACGATGACTCTTCGACTGATCTTGTGTATAAACTGCTTCCCACCCAGTTACACTTACAACTTATAAATGGGTATTTTTAATCAAACTTTTTCAATAATTTTTCATTTTGTTCTAATAATTATTAAACTATTAAAACGTACACTACTGAAGCAATGAACATTCATGGTTAAGTGTATAATTACCATGATGAGGATGATGTCGTGTTCATGGAGTACTTGCAAGAAACCTAAATGTCCCCGAAGCTGTCGAAGACAGCCCTCATGGAAAAAAAGTTGCCAAAGCCCCAAGGGGTTGCAGTTCTGCCAGTTGGTTCGTGGAGAGTATATTTTTTACTCTCTACCACCTTAATGAAACCAATGGAGGCAGTCCGCTCCATTGGTTTCATTTGGGTGCTAGATCCGCTGCCAAGGGACACGCTCTCTAGGGATTACAGGATCCCCAGAGAGTGTTGCCATGATATTCATATATTACAAAATTTTAGACCTCATGTTCCACAATACAGCAACATCATTGCTACAATTTAATCCTTTTATTCTATTTAGTTTCATTGTTTTATGACACTGTTTTGACATTGTTTATTCAAGCAAAACTGAATAATCCACGCAACAAACATCAACATCAGTCCTTATTTTTCATATGTCTTGATACGTATCTCCTAAAAGGTAGACACAATGAGACATATGTCTTGATACGTATGTCTCATTGTGTCTTGAGACATATGTCTTGATACGTATGTCTCATTGTGTCTACCTTTTAGGAGATACTCTCGCCTTATTCTTAGTTAAAATTACGAAGTTCTGTGGAAAAAATTCCGAAAAAAATTCGACTGTATGAAATAGGATGATATGAAACAGGGTTTCCAAATGAACTATGAGTGTCAAAGTTGAAAAGGACTTTACTATTCCTATTTACCATTAATTCTTAAAATGTTTTCAATAAAGAATGAATGTTAAGTTAAACTATTGCGATATCTTTCCTGGTGCCTATTTTTGTAACTGAAATCATTACAAAAAACAACCCGAAATTTTGAAAACAAATTAAATGATGAAGTCAATATCTGAATTGGCCACTTCTTTCTCACCTCCATGCCAACAGAATGTTTATTGTATCATATGGGATTTTTGATTTAAATAAAACCTCTCATCAAAACAGCGTTCAGCTGTGTCAAGTATAGAACTTTTTATTCCATGATCAAGAGAAGACTCCTTTCATAGCCTGGCTATCATGGCCCTCAATAACTAATGAATAAGATGATTATGTGCGTTTTTGTAAAAAAAAGTTTAACCACATCAAAAATCAACTTCATATTTTTAATTGCTTAAAATTTTAATTTTTTTAGCAGAAACATTATTTTAGGACAATTAAGATTCGGACGGAATTCATTTTTCATGTAATAGAGTAGAAAAAGATATTTGAAGCCACATTTTTCGGCTATTCATAATTTTTACAAACTATTTCTGCATCTTAATATAAGAATCGTGTGAAGCAGAATTTTGTTAGAGTAAAGGAAAGTCTCTATTTTTGATATTATTGTTACAAAAAGCAAACATTTTCCTGAACTGGGCCACTCTTTTTTATGTCCAGTGATCAATCCTCGTACTGATGTCTCTTAAGCTACTACCTCTTATAAAAAACAAGAAAGATAAAACATTGTTTCTCAAAATATTTCCGTTAATTTAGAAACATTATAACCTTTGGTTCTTCAAAATAACTGGCTATAAGCAACTCAATTTTCCAATCAGATTCATGCAGCATATTTTTACACTATCATATCATTTATTACAATAAACTGTTTTTACATTTGAAAGTATTGTAATGGGTATAACTCTTAATATAATGCTTGAAAATTGCTTAAGAAACTAATTTCATATATTTTAAAATAAAGAATAATATTTTTCCATAAGAATCATGAAACAAATAAATACTAAAGCTTTTGAAAGATAGAGATCGTCGATAAAACCATTTTATTAATATTGGGAATAACTAGGATGGTTTATTTTCATTCCTTGACATTAAGAACTGTTTTTTAATTTCTTATGGAATAATCATTTATATCATTGGTTCTCTTGAATTTCTTATTGAAATAAAAAGATATTCGTTTCTTTAAAAATAAATTGGGAAGTGGAATTTAATCAGAAGTTAAAAATCTAAGACATGGATTTCATATGTGTCTAGCGTCAAAATTTTACTTTATTTATAGTTAGAGTAAGTCGTAACATTTTGTTTCAACCTACCAATTTCTGCTGACACAGACGTGGCGGAACACAAACAAGCATCTCATAATTTTGAAGCACGATTACATACAGAGGGTGTCTTCTGAGCTTCTTTTCTACGCCACAACAATGGAGAGACATTAAACCCCAAAATATTCTTAATGTTGCATTAACCATTTCCATACTTGTCACAAAATTTTATGGTTGTCAACTCTTTGCATCAGCAATAAATCAGTCTTGCTACAGTTAATAACGGGGATACGGCTTCCCTAGAATCAATTTCCAGTTCTTATTTCGACATGTTGATTGCAATTTTGAACACTGGATTTCGAAGAGCCTGTTTTCTAAAATAAGGCTTATAGATCATGTTTTACTTTCATACTGTATATATTTTGTATATATTTTTGAATAACATATTTGGTACAAATCTAGCGCCATTTCTTCGCACTGTCGGAAAACGAAAATAGGATTTCTAATTGAAATTTTTCCAATTACATATTTTCGCTTTTAAAGTCAATTTCGTATTTACACATTATCCACTTACCCATTTCAGCGAAAAAATGTATATCGTTAAATATTTCAATTTAACACCATATAAATTAAAAATAAGTTTCTATCTATTTGTTTTAATGAAGATATGATTTAACCACTCTATTTCCTTTACACTTTGAAAAAAAATGTCTAAAATTAACAGTATTTTCTGGCATACTTTTTTGTGAAAATAGACGTCGATATAATATCTAAGTATACATATTTGTTTTTACTTACCTCACTTTGTTGAGTTTCGTTTTTTGGCTCATAAATGCATTTAGTTTAGTCAAGCTTTTAGTGACATCTTTAAAAGAATGGATTGCCTAACCTGGATTATATATTCGATACTTAACTCGTGATTTCCTGTAGCAAAACTCCTAAAGCAATGGATTTTTGGTTATACTTGGTTTTCATGGCTCCAACAGTGAAAATGAGTGTAAGATCATCGTCAACTTAAAACTACTGGAATATAATTTGTGGATTTCATACCTTCATGATTGCTGTTAATTTGTCGCCTATAGAAAATACTGTGTGAAAATCCAATTACAAATCTAATAGGATTTTCACAACGAGAATTCTGTGCATGGTGATTCTAGGTAATGATGAATCGTTCTTCAAAGTCTCTTTCATTGCTAACAATTTTTCACGTTGCAATTTCAATTTCTTTTATATATCGTTCACTTTGTGATTATTTATTCATATTAGAAGAAAACAAAACAATATTTTTCATTCCACTTAGGTAAATTAAAATATTTTCAATGCTTTTACAATATTTAAATGAAGAAGAAGAAAATATCATTTAAGAAGCGTAGAAAATATCACAACAACATTGATCGTCAAATAAAAGTCAAAATTGAAAATATTTATTGTGTCCCTTTTTTGATTATTTTTTCATATGATTTAGGGATGAAATCCCTTCTAGAGTCTTAAAAATCAGTAGTACTGACTTTTTCTACAAGTGTCAATGTTTGATTTTGCATAGTACATGATCTCAGACACTTTAAAAAATGCTGTGCTGAATTTTTTACCGTAGTTTTACTTAGTCTTTATAAAATTCGATAAATAGTATCATCCAATTCATTAAAACAATCTTTATTAATTTTAGAAACATACCGATTATTTAATAACATGATAAAGATTTTGCAAATATTGAATATAAAAATGAGCAAATTCATTACACAAACGTCTGCTATTATTTCAGTTGTCAAGTAATTGTAGAATTTTGGCACCAAAACCGTAAAGTTAACTTAAGAAAGAAATTCGGCGAGTAACGCGCTGCTTTTTCATCGGAGGATAACGTCTCATGATTTATCTCGCAGTCTTTCCTAAGTTCTCTGAATGGTAAATACAGCTATAAGGATAAAAATCTTTCTTGGTAGATAAATATGCATAAGTTTCAAACATAAAAAATGGTAGTTAGGAAGCCAGAATTTATTTTACTATTCCTTTGGGCATTTAAGTATTAGTGCCAATGCAGCCGATATTGAATACTATTCGATTATACTCCCGCAATCGATCATCGCAGTGATTGCTTTCTTTAGAAATATACTTTAACATTCAAATACGTTTTGTCGATAAATGAGAATTATTTAATTTATAAAATGTAAATAAAATGCTTGTATTAATTTTTAGTAATTTCTGAAAGTATAAACTTTTGAAAATAATATTCGACGCAAATATTTGAGATCATAATTGCAATTTTTTCTTTCCCGTTAAAATGATTATAGTAAGGGGATATAATGGAATCGTACTCAATATAGCTTTAAACTGAATTAGTACGACAAAAATCTTGCCAAAGTACAACAGTAATGAAAGAAAGCAATAATAGTTAGATCCTAGCCGAGCCCACACCCTTTGCAAGAGTTTGGTTAGGGATAATTGTGGTTTGCGCCAATTTCGGTAACCCTATTTCGATACACTAGATGTGTTACACCAAAATATTTCTGGAATTGTGTTCTGGCTTGGCGTTTTATTTCAGTTCGTCGCCAAAGGTATGGGCTCTCCTTGGATTTTACCACAATAACAGTAGTGACTTTAAAAGATAGTCAAAAAATCTTTCGTTTCTTTCTCCTGATGTAGTCACAAGTAATTAGCACTTACACTAGATTTTTTTTTAAGTGTGAAATTAAATAGTGTGATATCTTGGCATGGTTTTCATGGTGATATTTCAATTTGGTCCAAAGTTGGCTCCAGTGACATTAGTACGTAAATATAATCTTTTAATAATTTTAAATGAAACTATTCTTCTAAAAAATTATATCTAATTCGGCTTTATTCAGTATTTGCTGTTAAATTTTACAGTTTTCAATTATTGTGAATAGTAAATTTTACATAAGATAAACTGCTCTGCTTGCTTCATTTATTTCATTTTATTCGTAAGCATATTAAATTAAACAAAAGCTTTTATTATGACTTAATAACTAAAATTTCATTACTGAATTTTTATCGACACAAATATCTGTTTCTAGAATATTATAGGAACCTCCAGAACATTTATTTTTCAAAACAATCACATTAAAACATTTTATTTAATACTGATTCTCCAAACAAATTCGTCAGAAATTTGTGGATATTTTTGCTTAATTTTTTGTGAGAAGTATCAAACCTACAATGAGACCATATAAACCAAGCACTTCTGAAAAGATGAGAATCAATACCATACCAACGTACAGTTGTGGTTCTTGAGTAGTTCCTCTAACACCAACATCTCCCACAATTCCAATTGCGTAACCAGCAGCTAAACCTGTTATTCCAACAGTGATACCGGCTCCAAAATGAAGGTAGCCTTTATATAAAGTATAACCTTGTGCAGGAATTGATACACTATTTGCAATCAAAACAGCAGCCACAAGTCCATAAACAGCAATGATACCTGCCATAACTACAGGCAAAAGGGATTTTATTACTGCTTCTGGCTTCACTGTAGCTGATGTGGAAATCGCAGTCCCTGCCTTCCAAGTTCCATATTCTGCTCCAAATGCAGTAAATATCATTGCTGCTGATGCTCCCATCGCTCCAAAAAATGGAGCATAAATGTTATATTCTTCTCCCATGAATAAATATTTTGAAGTATTTATCTCTATGGAATACGATTTATAATTATAAATCTAATTTTAACAACATGATATGAAAATTGCAATTTTATATATTTTAAATTATTAAGGAAATAATGCATGAATTTAACCAATACTTATAAGAGCCTCGAAAATTTGAAACAGCTCAGAAAAAAGTTATCTTTAAAAACTGTAATCCACTTTTCATTATCAAGACCAATGTAGAAAACTACTTCATCTTTTAATAGAAAGAATGTACAATTTTTTTTGTCATAACAAACAGCAAACTAATGCTGTTGTTACATATAGCTTTATTGGAAGGATCAATCGAAATATATAAAATAAGTCAAGTATCTCGTAAGACTATTATTTAGATTTAGTAAATTTTTAGCGACATTTAATGTTTTATGGTAACTTAAACTTGTAATTATGTCAGAAAGAGATAAATAAATAGAAAGATTTTTAACAAAATTCTTGCAATCTTAGATTATGCGTAACAATTACAACAGCAGAGTGGCATTTATTTATAGGCCAAAACATTTTAAATATCAACGAAAGGATTATACGACAGCTGTGCCATCAGTTATAGTAATAACCAGAAAAAATTAATATGGGAACAAAAGTTTTAAAAAATAGAAATTTTAAACGACAAGGCAAAAACACAGATCTAGTTTTTGCAAAAAATTTATGAACTGGTATTCTAGTATAATTTGCTATCTAGCCCAATTTCTGGGACTTTCTTTTATATCTTGCTCTGGATATATAAAAAGATACTCAGTATTCATGATGTCCGGATAAAAAACCTGGTATTTTCTAGAGGGTAAGTTATACCTATTTTATAAAAATGATGTGTTATTTAATTTGGCTTGCTTACAGTAGGACGTGTAGCTACAAAATAATTTATCTATAATTTGCAGTGCTTTCTTTGTTTTGTTTTAAATTACACACAGGAGGGTAAATCAAATCCCGACGAATGGATATGTTACAATTAAGCAGATATGTTTAAAATTTAAATCGCTGTTATAGCCAAATGACTTAGAGGCAATAGGCAAATGAAAAAAATGCTGTTGTTGACATTTCAATCTATTTAGCCGCGAGCTACACCAGATTCACGAGCCCAAATATCTGGTAGAATGATCCAAGGCATAAAGATCACTCCATATTGCCAGCTAAGATTTACAGCTAAGAAGTTGCCTTCAAGACCTTGAGTGATAATTACATTATGACCACCTAAGGTTTTAATCTTCTACCTTGGTGTACTCAGTATCTCTGACCAACAGAAGATATTCCACTTTATCTTTTGTCAAAACGAATCGCTAAAGGCGTTACTAGGACTTTATTAAAGAAATTTAATCTTTACAGAGGAGCATTTAATATTTGATAGCAATAAAAATAAAATGTTCTTTGTGTAATATGTGGAAGTTGTGTAACAAAAGACTGCTCTTTTTGTAGAATTCGTAGTATTGCTCCTTTGATCCAGATTGTATTGTAAAGTATCGCCATTATATGTTTGTCTATTTCTCCGGAAATGTTGACAGTTTGATAATCTTATTTTGAAAATAACCTAGGTATATTAATCACATCTTTCGCTTTTTTCCATCTATGATTTAATAAATTAATGCATAACCACCAATTCCTCTGTAATGGCTAGTTTGATCTCCGAAATGTATTATATGTAGAAAGGCTATCTGTACCTTCAACCAATTATTTTTTTAAATGTAGATGGGTTTAAGCATCAGCATAAAATTCTGGTCTCCAAACACATGGGATCTGAACAGAAAGTATTTATAGATTTAAAATGGTTTTCGCAACAGATAAGTAGGAAATTGTATTTACTAAGTTTCCATTACACAATACTTTAGAATTTGAGGATGGCCTATATTTCAGGGTGCCCCTTGATTATTCATCGAATTAGCAGTGAGTTACGTGAAGTATAATGTGCTGATCAAATTTTCTTTTTATTCAGAAAATCATATTTTTATGCTTAAAAGTATGTAAAATTTGTGAAATTTAAAAAATTTTAAATCATTGCATAATTTTCTCAGCACCATTCTGTTTCTTAAAACACACAAAAAATTCCTTTGGCAACAAAAATCGTAATTTTTGCTAAAGGGCCTCCAAATTTTATAGCACGATATGGTTCTGATACTTGATGCAATAAAATTTAACTTTTTTCTATAGTTTTTCGCAAAACAATTTCTATTCATTTTGACATTATTTCAGCACAATGTTATATGTATGTGGCAACACCTAATATGTAAATAAAAATAGTTTCAGTATCAAATGTGCTTTTATAATTTTAAATATTATTGAACTTGAATGCACAATATAGCGAACATATTAGTTCCGTATTTTTTGTAAATATAAATTATATGCAATTTCTAAACAGAGGCAAAGCATTTACTTAATAAGCTGAAACAATAGTTAAAGCACTGTTGCATTTATATTGAAACTAGATTGCTATTATTCAATTTATCACTAAATAATTGTGTTGTTTCCAGCTTATTAATTATTTAAAAATGGATACTCTACCCGGAATTTGTACATTGCTTGAAGAAATTGATAAGAAAATTATGGTTGAACTTAGAGATGGTCGTGTATTAATAGGCTTTTTGAGAACCATCGATCAATTTGCCAATCTCGTGCTTCATCGAACCGTTGAAAGAATTCATGTAGGTCGCAAGTTTGGTGAAATATCTTTAGGGGTCTTTATTGTGAGAGGTGATAATGTTGTTTTACTCGGAGAATTCGATGATAGCAGGGACCACACTTCAGGATTCATTCGTGTTTCGCAAGAAGAAATTTTAGAAGCGCAAATTTCCGAGCAGAAGTTGAAACAAGAAAAAGAAAAGATGCGAATAAAAGCTTTGAAAGAAAGAGGATTTAGTTATCAATTGGACACTACACATGAAGATTTTTAAATTAGAGATATGCTCTTTTATATAGGAAGTGCTAATTTTTAATTTTCATGCTTATCATTTTAAATTGACATTCTTTTTAATAATTGCATGAAATCATAATAAATTGACGTGTAAATTATTTCTTATAAGACTTATAAATAAATTTTTACAAAAGCACTGTAAGTGTATATAATTGTCTTTGAAAGTAAACACTATCAATATAATTAAGGTATAAATTAATCATAATTTTATCTTAAGCTAATTGTGCAAGTTACACATTTCTCCTTTATATAAATTAAATTTTTATTAAATCAAGATCGTTACCTTATATTTCAACTATCAATTTATTATATAATATTCTTTTGGAATAATGATTATAAATATAGATATGAAAAAGCTCATTCTAGCAATGTTTTCATTTATGAAATAAGCATGATTTTAGAAAACATTTTTAACTTTTTAAAACTTAGAAAACAGGTGTGATATAATCCATTATTCCGACATTTTTGGTGATGAAGAAATGTTGCCAAGATGACGTGCATGATAACATAAATACTAGGGTTGCCGAAATTGAATTATCTCTATAATTTTACAGTCTCCATATCTATGACATAATAAAGATCAGGTTACCTGATACTTAAGAAAATCCGCCAAAACATCACCTAACTCAGAATTTGCATCGTGGCATCTGTGTTAAATAGAATTAAGAGTATTTAAATTTTTTCATAATTTATTTAACTATTCATTTCATTTTAATCCAGTTTAACCAATTTTCAACTCATTTCAATTTTTTGACTTCTTTTCTAAGTCAAGGGTAAATTATTGCAAATTTTAAAAGTTGTCATTTGTCAAAAAATACACTTTGAAAATTTTAAGCATAATTTAAAATCAGAACTTTTGCATATTTTAATTTGTACTTTAAAATTTATCTGAAGCTTTTAAATTTAGTTTATGAGAAAAATATTTTAATAAAGATTGCAACGAAGTTTTAATACAAAAGGTTTGAGATAATTGAAATATTTCGTAATGAAAAGCTCTAGTATAAATAAAATTAATAGAGGAAGGGTATTGTTTGAGAGCATATTTAAAATTTAAAAACCATTGTTACTGAATGAATAGAATTTGATCCTATATTTCTGTGTATTAGTGTTAATTATTTATTTATATTTTAAACAGATGATTTTTTTATTAACTCTTTATATAGCAAACTGCTTAAAACATAAAATAAATTAATATTATATATTTTAATCTTTCGTACTTTAATATCAGAAACACACATTAATGTAATAAATGTACTTAAAAAATATACATGCACTTATTATATTTCACTTGTTTCTATCATATCAGATTCAAAGAGTTTTATATGTTAAGTAAAATTAAGTGAAAAATTTTTTTGCTATCTCAATTGCAGTTTAAAAATCTCTTAAAAGGTTTTATAAAGATAGGATGGTGATAGGTGGCTGACCTCTTATATACTTTGGAAATGATATTGATCATTTTACCTAATTTTCATATAATATAGATACATTACAATAAATATTCTATTCTGATTTTTCTCTTTTCAGTGTATGCCATTGTCTTTACTTTATAATAATCTCATAATTAAAGTTTATAAATACAATCAAATATTTTCTCTAAATCATTAAACAGAACTAATCATAAGTGTTAAAATAACTTAATAGGATGTTTAAATCTCCATTTTGTAGTAGATGGTTTTAAAAATGTTAAATTAATTGTTTCGATTAAAAAATTAAGTAATTACTAACTATACAGCTTTACATTGTAAGAATAGGAGACTGCTGATTTACATAAAATAAGTGTAATTATAATATTTACTCATTTAAATATCTTAGCTGAAGTAAAAAGCATTCATTAGTAAATGCAAGCATAAATTTAAAGATATATCATGTACTTTAAAGGTGAACATATTTTAAAAATAAACAATGAACTGGCAATTAAGCTTCATATTTATTTCTATACTTTAAAAATACTGAAAACATATTTTCTCCTTTCTCTAATTTTGTTTTTCTTATTTCGGTATAGTTAAAATATATCAAAATTTTCTGTAGCTTTCGCTGTGTATATTTTTTGCTTTTAAAACTGACCTCTTATAAACAGATTAATCATTAAGACTTTTTATTTCCTGACTTTTAATTTGTTAAAAATATATATGTATAGGATATTCAGAAAGTAAATTACAGTTGCCCCACTAGAGATGGCATAGTTGGGTAGGTAGAGCAAAGCTTATGCAGACAAAAATTGAGTTTCACTGCTCCCAATTGTAGCAATTCGATTTAGTTTGTACTATTCCCGGGTAGTAAGAGAAAAAAGTGCGCTTCAGTTAAAAAATTACTCCAACATTGAAGTCTGTGGAATAGTACATTTTAAGGCAAAACATTTAATGATTATGGAGATTCATTGTAAAATATATCTGCATTGTATGGGCTATGTGCAATGTCATGTCAACTATTGTGAAATGGTACCAGTGCTTTGAAGATTGTTGCACAATTTTAACCAATGTGGAAAAGCAAATTGGACATGGTGGAAGGCATACATAGCAGAAGATTTGCTTCTCAATTTTCGTTGAGAGACCTGTAACTCACCAACATACTGTTCTGATCTGCCGATCTGCAGCTGTTGCATTTGGTAAGTTCATAGAATATTTAGGTAGAAGACAATTTTCCTATAATAGCCTGGTTCAAACAGCTATTCAAAGCTGGCTCAAGAACTAAGCAATTTTCTATTGTTAGGGCATTGAGCAGTTAATGCTATGTTCTGACAAATCTCTGAAGTGACTGGGAGATTATGTAGAGAAATAGTGTGTTGTAGGTGTGCCATATTGTATTATAACACACTTCCCAGTAAAGTATTTTTTGATTTACATTGTTTGAGTGCAACTTACTTTTTGAATGCTCCTAGTATATGTATATATATATATATATATATATCAAAATTTTTTAAGTGAAATAGGAAAGATATTATTAAAAAATTAATGTTTTTAAACTATAACATCTTGTGATAAAATTAAGGACTAAAAAAATATTCAAGTTTTCTTCACTATACTTAATTTCTTAAAATATTATATAGGCAAAATATTTTGGTGTTTTGTTATTATTCTATCATTTTTTAAGAACAAAATTTATTTCAAATGTTTTCTTACTCATTGCAAATATTAATATCTGATACTGGAGTCAAACCCATAGTCTAATAAACAAATTGTTTTATTCTTCATCTTGGGGCTCAGCACAAAATCTGAGTATATTTAAACCCGATATTAAAACGATCCCTCTTTAAAATATATTGTCATTAAATATGCGGCTTTATTAGTTTCTTTCAAATTAAAAAAAAGACATTTTCTAAAATTTATTCACTTATTTTATATTAAAATTTATGGAGATAACTCATGATATGAATCACTGGACTATGTCTAGTTAAAGTTAATATAGTTTTATGAAAAGATATTCTAAGTTATGCAATAATAAAAACAAATAATACTAAAATGAAAAGCTTAAAAATCAGCGCATGGCCAGTTATGTTGAATATTTCTCTCATTTAATTTTTATAAACTTTTATATTAAATCAATGCTTTTTAAAATATATATAGTATAAAAATTTCAAAATTAGATAATTTATAATGGCCAAATGATGCATAGCTTATATTTCAGTATTATCTTAATTTTTGATAAAAATTTTAATGCTATACAATATACTTTTAATACAAATGACAATATGTTTACTGTACAATAATGAAACTTGAGTAAAAGCAATATTCTTTAAATTAGATTTTCTTAGTAAAAATTAATTTTCCTTTTTTAAAAACAGATGGAAGAGATTTGTATTACAAGCTTTAATTTTCTTAATAACATAGCTTATATCGTATTTGTGGTATTGATTTCCAATTAATGTCTATTATAAATAATTACAGAATGCATTAATATATCAGTCATTTATGATTTTTTATTAAATATATTTACTGTAACATGCTTTCGTAACAAAAACTCTAGATGTTAAAATAACAAGAAATGAAAGCAATATGAAAAAGTATCTTTCCAGTATATTAATTTGTGAATCTTCCATGAGAAACAAGTCCACAAGAAAGATATGTGAGAATTTACAACAAAGATAAGATAATGTATTCTTATATTTTCTGACAGTAAATACTTCTAAATTTTATGTGAAATGCAGGAGTATTTACATTTACAAAAGATTTACATTTCTTAAATTATTTTCATTTCACGAAGTAAGATATAAAAAATTTTTAGATCTTCCTTTCTATAAAATCAGAATACTTTTTATCTCCTGTGTTTTGTATTTATTCGATTAATATAAAAAATTGCTGGCATATTTCTTTAAAAAATGTTATATTTGCTCGTGACACAAATAAATAAAAAGGATGAACTAAAATATATTTTTGACACAAGTGCTTTTTAAAAAAATTTTTTTCTTTATGTTCACTATAGGTCTTGAAAAAATGAATATTTTTTTATGTTGTTTTGTTAATTTTATAATAAATTGGTTTGTCATTTTTATGAGATATTTTAATAAATATAATCTATATGCAGTTCAACTCCTTCATAAATTCTTATTTAGGAGTTATTTAATAATCAGTTTTGTATCACAAACATTTCTCTTAGTATTTGAATAATGTGTTTTCTGTATAATCTTTTAAAAAAATAATTGTTCCTATAATAATGTTTTTAAATAAACATAATATACATGAACATTTCTCATTGCTTTAATTTTTAAGTAATAAATAACATTAATATTTGTAGTATTTTTCATATATAATAATTATAATTTTAACCTTCCTTATTATAATTTGTAATATAATATTTCTTACTTGCCTAATTTTTTAAGTTGAAGTATTTACAACATATAAACTTTTATAAGGGAGGAACAATAAGACTTGAGTTATAATAATGAACAACTTTTTTATATCTATTTACTTTGTTAATTATACATATCACTAGAAAAATTTTTAAAAGTGTACCACCCGATTTAAAATTTGTTTTGCAAAATCGGAATTTTGAACCCTTGAGGAATTCATTTACAAATTTGAGTGAACTTCTAAGAAACACTTTTAAACTGCAAATCAAATTAAAATGCAAATATTAAAATTGCAAGTGAATTTTTATGAAATAAAAGTATTCCTTTTTTTCATAATATTTCAATTTGTTAAATATTTAAATAGAGAGAGTGTTGTACTCCTAATAGAAGATAAGTTTTACTGTAACTTTATATATGTATTAAACTGATTGGCTAAATGTTTTCTTATTAATTTAATATTAGAAATCAAATTTTAAGGTCTATGGGTAATATATTCACACACTAATATAATCTCAAATTTAATTTTTCTTCATAAAGTCAGATTGATTTGTATGCCTAGATATTTATGATTTGGACCTTTCTGTTGACAGTATGGCAAAAGTCTAATATAATCAATTAAAATTCATTTGTATTAAAATTATTAATAATGTAAAATTCTATAATTGATTTTTATGAATATGATAATAGTTAGGTCTTTTAATGTGAAGAATTCCATTTTCATAAAATTAATATAGCTTTTCTGATACACTAATATTCATGCAAGGTTAAAAATGCTTTAATGATTTAAAATGGGATATCGTATTTTTCTTTACAAAATATGCAAACAATTAAAATTTCAATTGTATTGAAAGTTTAAATTAGAGAGTTGATTGTAAAAGAAAGATATAAAACGTCACAATAAAAACCATAAATTAATCACGAAATTTGTTGATGTAGGAATAACGAACTAATCTCTGTCAGGTTTAGATGAAGTTATGATTATTTGTATACAATCATAAAATCGTCAAAAGGTACTTCTCATTAAACAGAATTTTTGCTTTATATCTTTTATATATAAATTAGATAGGCAAATTTAATATTATGGTATATTTACTTCCCTTTAGAGTCATACCTTGAACAACTGGATTAAGAAACAAAATACTTATAAAAAAAGTACTTTTGTTTGATTATAAAAGATTTTTTGTTTTTAAAAAGTGCAAAAAAATTTAATCAAAACGATTTATAAAAAACTGATATTTGTAAATAATTAATTCAATGTAATATTATAATTATCAAGATTTATAAATTTTAAAAACAATTAGAATTTTGTGCTACACAAGCACTCAATATAAATTTACAATAAATATATATAATGCAGGATCCCCCAATTTTTGGAATTGAGAAATACTCACTCTTTTTATTTGTGTTAGAAATATCATTCCACAATCAAAACCAAGTATAAATATTTCAAATATATTTTATAATAAAAGACTTGCTTTAATATATTTTGTTCAAGATGTTTAATGTTTATAGTAATAAACTTATAAAAATGATTTTTTTTAATGTCAGAAGTATTAAGAATCAATAGCAATACTCATATTTGTTATTAAAAAGTCAATGATAATTTAAAAATAGCACATACCAGGAAAATATAATAATGAAGTTTTTAGAATATTTTATTAATTCATTGGATAAATACAGATGAAACTTAAAATTACAACTTATGATGAATTTGCAAAAATGCTTATTATATAGCTATAGAAAATATTTAAGTGAAAGTTTACTTTTACTCACATTATTCAAACCTTAACAATAAAAATTTAGTACTCAAGATATTTATTTATATATAATAAAACAGTAGTTAAACGTGAATAAAAGAATTAAAGTGTCTTTCTGTGGTGATGAAAGTCTGAAAGTGACATTCTTTTGCAGATTTTTCATGAGGATGTAACAAATTATCTTTTTAACTAACATATATGGGGTGACTTATATAAGAAAGAGATCAATATGTATTTTAAGTATTAAGTAGGGAAGACGTTTTGTAACGAAATGTGGATGAAATTTTTGCAATAAAATTAATTAAATAACCAAATGTATATTTTGTTATATCATTATTTAAGTTATTTGCACAGGGAAACATTTAATGATAGTTAAAGGAATCCATGTTCCATTTGCTAGTTTATTTTATATAAAATGGAACATCACAAATGACATGTACTTCAATGAAAAAAGAATTGTGTCAAACAGAAATTGAAAGTGTTTGTAAACTTATTCATTTCTGTAATTCATTTATATTGAATTATGAATAGTATCGTCAATATTTTCTATTTTATATTAGATATTTAAAATTAGACTTTGAAATTCAGTGAAAGCTTCAGAATAAAGCTTAGCCTATCTTTTTAACAATTTTTTTTATTGGAAAAGTAAAAATGCAACTTATAACTATCTTTAAAACATCCTATAAAAATATTTAGTTATAAACTTGATCTAGTAACTAATGATTGATGATAAATAAGCTGTGTGTGAATTATATTGCAAGTACTGTGCTAATTTATAGTAATAAATTATGACTAAAATAAAAACTTATGTAGGTGAATAATACTTAAAACATTTTCTATATTAATTTTTAGAAGTTCTTAACATTTTACAAAACAAATAGACTTTTTTTTAATAAATATTTGTATCTTTTTAAAATTAAATGTTTAGTTAAAATATTTATTTTTACAAACTGAAATAAAGCTTTATTATCTGATTTGCTTTGATTTTAAAACAAAATTCATTGACTTGATTTTTAAATCAAGTTAATTAAGATTTACCCATATAAATTACAGCTGTTATATTTGCTCCCAAAAATAAATAAGATGTGTTATAAATAACTTAAAACTAATTGATAATCCAATTATTAGCCTATAAACAAAGATTGCTATTTTTCTATAAACAGATCTTTTATTAATTTATGAAATACAAAATAATTTTAAAATTTTCACTGTAAATGATAAGTTTATTCATTTAAAATAATTTTGAATATAAAAAAGGAATATCTCACAAAATATAATGATCAACAAAACATATTAATGTTTGTTTTACTTAGGAATTTAAATTACTATTTTCAAGTAAATTTTTCAAAAGATGACTGTATGATAAAAATAATAACTTTTTTATAACATGAAAAAATGTTAAGTGTTTTAATTTAACATTTCATCTCTAAGAACAGTAAACTTTTAAATTAAATTCTTATTCTTGAAAACATTTTAAGATAATAAAAGGAAATATTTATATAATTACTCATGAACAAATAGATATAAAAATTATACAGAATTTCTGTAATATCTATTTCACTAAGAGGAGCTTGTAGTTGAAACAATATAAGGGTTAATGTTGATATTTATTTACAAACTTTAAAAATCTAATCTTCAAACCATGCTTTTTCTTAAATGTTCAGTCTCATTATTATGATATAAATTATATATTTTTAATAGCTTTAATTAGGAATTAAAATGCATTTATATCGATTATAAGAAAACATTATGAATATAAATTTAAAAAACCTTAATGAATTATATTTGTTTATTACAATTATAAAATATAGTTTATGAAAATTAAAAAAATAGTTAGATCTATCCATCCAACCCATTTAATTTCCACTATCATGTATCAATCATGTTTGCATTTTGATGGAAATTTCAATATAATAAAAATTACTTGAAATTAAAAAATCTGTGGACTAAATGTCTAAAATGCATGCGTCTGAACTGATTAAACATTAATCTAAATTGAGTTTTAAATATTGTAATGAAATAACTCCATTGTAAATTAAGTATTTTTCATAGTATAAAATTTTTTTTAAAACTGATATTTCTGTTTCTCTTTAACGTACTATATAAATAATGTGTAATAATACTTAATATAGGAGAAATTGATTACATTCAACATACTAGATAAAAAAACGGTGAACTTGTTAAAAGGAAATTGCTTTTAATAATTAAAATTTTGGCATTAATATCATTAAATGACACTTTAATAAAAAAAACATTTATAACTCTATCCAAGAAGCAACTATAGTTTGTCTCCAAGTAAAGAATGGTAGATTGATACACAAATAAGACAAAAATTTAATTTAAAATGTTATTGGTTTGTATGTATTACAGTATAGAAAAGGCAGTTTAATTAAATAGTTCGTTTCAATAACTGAACTACAAAAGAATCTGACGACATTTTGCTGTGTTTTTTTTTTTATAAATTACATTATATAATTTAGAGATTTTACTGAAATATATAGTTCTAAAGAACTATAAAATATTAAGATATATTTTTATTCTAAATTATTTGAGGATTTCCTTTTAATCTCGATTAAAATAAAACTATCTGAAATTTCATCATTGAGTTTAGGAGAGTTGATAATTTTGAGGAAATTATTTAGAGAAACAGTAAAAAATATTTTATGAAACAATTGAGTAAAATCAATGTATTCTAAAGATCTGTATCTCATCTTAAATTGTGAATTTTCTCATCATTTAAACATTTTTACTAAGATAAATTATGAAATATTAGCCAAAATATGAACAATTATAAGATTTTAATTTAATTAAATATTTAATGAACTTTTTTAATTGTACGTTCTAGATTTGCTAATAAGAAAGCATATCACTGTCATTATTTCTTTTTGCAATAGCAAATTTTTAAATAAATTATTTATGGAAGAAAAAGCAGTATTTGAAAATTAATGCAATAATTAAAAAACATATTTAAATACAAAATGAATCAAATAAAACAATGTTATAATGTTATTACTTGCTTATACAATTTTCCTGCCATACAAGTAAATAAATTGAATGATCTTAAAGTTTTACTATTTTAATATGACTAACAAGTTTATTAAATACAGGGGGAAAACCTATCAACCAATATCTTTTGAAATTATAATGTAATTGACAGTATTTTTTCTTTTTTATTGTAATAATCTAAAGATATTTCCAGACCATTTCCATCATTGAAATCAAAAAACATCTTAGGTATAATTGTCAAATAAAATGCCAAGTTAAATAGCAAATATTTGAAATACTTTTATTCTTAAAAAATAAAAGCAATATATTTCTAATTATACATTTCTTGATGTTACAATAAAGATTTTATAAACTTGCTTTAAATAATATTTAACACACAAGAAATAAATTTAGAATTATTATTTAAAGTCATTCCTTCCCTCCCGCCCAATAAAGAACATCAATAGGCATTTAAGCTTTTTTAAATAGTAGAAAAACATTTAATGATTTAATTCAGAAATGAATGAACAAAAACACAATGAACATTGTTAGTTTCAGTACAAGAAGTAATCCAAGTGGGATGAAGCTTTATTTTGGTACAAGTAGTTCAAATTCAGATGAAAATGACACCACTCTCAGATTGCACACCCACATTCATAATCTTCATAGTTTATAACAGGCACATTCGGAATGGTCAGCTAGAAAAAGAAATGAGCCATTCTTCAAACTGTAAGCTTGTGAATGTGTCTCCTATGGACGAGGGTTAATTATCAATCACAGAGTGCCAGCATTAATCTCCAGATGGATTGAAACCAATCTTGAAGACTAAGCAAATTGAATAAAGTTCTAAAACAGTCTTGCTATGCCATTTTATTTACAATTGTTTGATGTAAAGTAGATAGTTGACCAGTCCATTTGTCTAACGCACTGTATCTAGCAGCACCTTGTGTTTTCTTGTCCAGTTTTAAAACTTGATTTTCCTGGTCTATTCGCCCTTGTATAGTACTGAAATGGAAATTATGTTACTTTGTATTTCACATATATTTATATCAAACTGACAAGGTGATTTTAAATTTAAAAAATATGTTAAATTTCTTTTTTATCTAAGTAACTAATAACTAAAATAAGTTTCTTTTGTTGATAATTGTAATACAGTGAACATAAAACTTTTTATAACATTTAGTAAACATAAAACTGTTGGTAATGAGAACCAGATTAATGTTCAAAATCCATATTAAAAATGATAAGAATATATTTTAGTTACACTTAATAGTGATTAAGTCATATTAATTCCTAATTGGATGCGTTGTTTTAATATTCCAAATCTCGAGTTTCAGATACATGTAAGATGACAAACAAGGCATGCCGGTACAAAAGAAAAAACTTTTCCATTCCTCAGTTCCAAAATTATCCATTTCTTTCTTTTAATTATTAATGAAACAAATACATTTTATTTTTAAAATATGTTTAACTTCATTTTAAAAGTTTTTAAGAACTAAAAATCGATAAGTTTTAATAGAACTGCTCGGATCTTGATAAATGTCACGCTTTCATATCAGATAATTGCACTTTGAGTTGAGGTGGATTCAAACATATCTTTTTCATAACATATATTTTTTGTACAATTTATTATATTTCTAATCATATTGTATAGTTTTTATTTTATTTTGCATATTATAAGCAGTATTCGAATGTTCGTCAAAAAAACTGCCACGGATTATATGTCGTTTTTTTTCGTTTAACCGGAAAAAAGTCTAGATAATACGACGCTGCGGATTATATACAGGAAAATCTGTACAATAGAATTTTTTCCAAATAATAAAAGTTTTTTAATCCATACTTTCTCATAATAGTCCCATTTAATTAATAATAGTCTTATTTAACTTTTTAACTTGCTACACATTAATACAGATAATAGCAACACGTTTTAATAAAGAAAGTTATTTTAAGTAGGAATTTTAACTTTTAATAATTAATAAGACAGTAAAATACAAAATTAAAAACACTTACTTATCCAATATGCAAGAAACTAATAAATTTTCAACTTCATTTACATCAATATTTAATTCCTGAAAGAAAAATTTAGAACACAATATAAGATTTTTAAATAATGTTAAAAAAGGCATGACTCGATGACTTGTCATATTAATATGTTGTCAATAATGGCTAATTTAATATATTAATAAACAAAAGATACTTCATATATATATATATATATATATATATATATATATATATATATATATATATATTTTATTAAAAATAAAATGACAACAGGAAAATAAAATTATGTATAAAGAAAAAGAATACACACACAAGCATGCATATTTATATTAAATATTACAAAAACCACACTTTTGCAAACAAGTTTATTATTCATTTCATGTAATATATTGCTAATTATTCATTGAATTTTTAACAATAAATTCCAAAAAAGGGTGAAAAAGGCAGAGCCAATATTAAAATATTTTTTAAGCAATTTTTATTTACATTAGGAAGTTTACGATTACAATCATAGCTCAATACATCATAAATAATTTTTAATATTCATTTTTGCAAATTAAAACACATTTATTTGCGACACAAATTTTATATCTAATTGTATAATTTACTCAACTATAATAGATTTTTTACTTAACTCATAAGCCAATAAAAATAGAAATGGAAAGTTGAAAATAGTTTAAAGTTAACTGGATTTTATAAAAACTGAATACAACATCAAAGCTACTCACTTTAGAAATAAATGGAATATGAATTCTAGTATAAGGCTTTATTAATTTAATTAGAACTTGCGTCCTAATATTCCTAAGAAGATCTGAAATTTAAAAAAAGAAGCTTTAAAAACAATTTAAAATTAAACATTGGAAATTTTTCCAAACAAAATATTTCATTACCTTCTATATGTTCTCTAATAAAAGGATCATCCATTATGTTCCTACGATTTGTTTTCAGTATTTTTTCAAATTCATTTATGTCATTATTTTGATAAGCACTACAAATAAAAAGATAAAACACCTCAACAAAATTAATCGTCATAAATGAAAATTTTAATAAAACTATTTGAAAAAAAATTATTAACATAAAATACAATTTTAAGATAAAATAAAAGTACAATGAGAATTTTTTAAATTAGTTCCGTAAAAAATTATTCAGATATTGATTACACAATACCACTAAAAAAGTAAACTCACCTCACTAAATTTGTCATTGCTAGAATTTCAGGATCATTTTTGTATGGTTTAGCTTCTTGTGAATCAAATGGATTAATACCAGATTTCATTAACATATTGGCAAGAACTAAATATTTTAAGCAAGTTGTCCGCCTAAAATGTAATATTCATATTATTTCTGTCCATAAATTCAATTTTCATGACAAGTTTTTAAAATTAACTAAATTAATTTCCATTATACACAAATTAAATTCTAAGAGTTTTAAAATTGTTTATCAGTGTAGAAAACAGACTGTCACATAAAATAATATTAAATTATCAATGTGATTAACCTGACCACAAAAAATGTGAGTTTAATGATTAATATGCATAACCACATGTGAATTAATAAAAAATTTACACTTATTTATAATGTATAATAATGCATTTCCATGCAAGTTTACTTTGCAAAACTTGCTTCATTCATAATATGTAAAAATTAAATTTTTAACTCCAGTAATACAAGCTTTTTAAAAAATAAAATATAATATGTTACTGTAGGTATTGACAGCATACAAAATTAAATCCCTCAGAAGTTTAAATATTTCAAAATATGATTAGACATAAAATCTAGCTGGCAATAACTAATATGTCCAATTTCTAATATTTTTTAATAGTAATATAAGACAGAAAACAGAATAAATAAAGACAGAAAATCAAAATCTGTATTGCATGTGAGTATGTATGCTTGCACCTACATGATAAACATGTGTCTATTAAAATAATGTGAATATCTTGTGAATAAATTTATAAAAAATAAATTAATCTAAGGAATTGTAAAATGCAAATATATATGCAGATATGAATATATATTAAATAAATAATAATGCTTTTTATTAAATCACTAACTGCTATTAAAATGAAGACGCACTGAAAAACACTGAAGGGAAAAAAGAATGAAAAATATTTTCAAAATTGATAGCAGGCTAGTTCAAGTTCACAAGCCTCTGAATCTTCCAAAAATCAAACAAGAGGACAATTGAAAAAGTTAATTCTATCTAAACCTGAACAAGTTAATAAATGATTAGAAGAGAGAGAGGTCATTTTTCTAAGAGGCTTCTATTGTGTCTACTTTTCAACAAATAAGAGCTTCCTAGGTATGCATAAAATAAATGAAATAAAAATTGGATTTTAAATTTTATAATTGAAAAAAAATTGTAACTTTTTAAATGATAAAAATTTTGATACAGATTTATTTATCTGTTGATAAAATATACAAAGTATGCTTTCATACCTAGGACTTCCAGATTCATCATAATTCTTGAAAGCTTCAAAGAAATCTGTATGAGCTTTTTCATATTCACCTTCTCTTAAGTGCATCTTACCACCACATTCTATGATAAATTACAAAAACATTTAAAAATAAAAAACTAATAACAAAAATATTGATAATATGATTGTTATGATACATATTTTTAATATATGTGACATACCTTAAAATTTAACCATTACCATACATCATATAGTCAAACTGGCAAGTTAGTATATAGTTATAATAAATAAAAAAAACCTTAACTAGTGTTAAAATAGTATTCACCTAGCTTTTATCTGCACAATAGCAAAATTTAAAAAAATAACTACACAAAACACAATGAGATTTAAAAAATTTAAAAATAAAAGTTTCTTGTATTAGCAATAAGATACCCGATGAAAAGATTTTCAATAAAAATCTATATTCTCATTGTATTCACACTACTACGCAAATTGATTGGGACAAACTCATGTTTTTAAGAAAATAGTTCCTTTGTCAGGAATTTCTTGTCTTAAATCTGGCCTGCTCAATAAAGAAAACAATGATCGAGAATTATAAAAGTTTGGTCTCGTGATGGCAAGATAAAAAAACTGTATGTTTTAATTTACACAATGCCAAACTGTACAGGATCGCATTCAAGTTAGAGGACATATTTTGTATTAAATTGCTATATTGTGTAAGTTAATTTATAACAATTAGCAGTATTTGTAAAAATATTTGTGTCTGTGCCAATTAATTCATACAGTAGTGTAAAGATGCAAAAATAGAAATATCAAATAGGTGTAGAAAATACACATAACTTAATTAAGTACATATTATAAATAAAAAATATACTTATAATCAAGATTCTGCAGCGAAAATGGGTGAATAAACTATTACCAAATTAACAATGCAAATAATCTTTTTAGGAGGGTTTTGTTAATCATTCTATGGTCACTTTCAATTTTAGCATTTTGTTGAAGGGATGATAAATATTTTTCAATAAAATTTACATGAAACAAGCCTTCTGAAATATTCTAGCAAATGCTTAAGTATTGCACATCAAAGATTTTTTTGTTCCATAACAATATGAAGATCTTTGATTTTGATTCTATTAAGCCAAAAATAAACTAATTTGTGTTATTAAATCTAGTCTTTCTTGATAAAGGGTAAATTTTTTCATCAATCTACCCCTATAACTAAATTATCCATGAAAATATTCTCAAGGTAAGAATATTTCCATGGATTAGCTTCGTTAGTCCAGTGATATGTGCAGAAGAGTTGGTATCAGCGCATAATGAGTAATTCGCAAAGAATATGAGGGAGAAAGGACTTGAATATAATTTAAAAAATAAGCCTTTTATTTCCCAAATGTATTTTTTCTTTTGTATCCTGTTTTAAAAGAAAGTGGTAGGAAATATTTATATTACATACAAATAAAATAAGTTTCAAGAGTGCTTGACATCTATCACTCATGATTGCTAATTTATCATAGAAAAAAGTCATAAAATTCACCCTTTACTTTCATTGTTTTTTTTCCATCAAACAATAATGTAGATAAAAATTTTGATTCACTGAAAAGACAATTGACAATATATTCAATATATTGGTTATGTTTTATATTAATCTCTTAATAAGTGAATGAGTGAACAATTTACTATATGGAATACTTAAAATCATTTTAATATTATTTACTAAACCTTTGATTTATATAGAAACTTTATGACATTTACCAACTTTGAACAATGAATTGTGAAATTTCAGTTATGAATAATGATTTTTTTTCTTGAGTAATTTACAGCAAATTGTTACTAAACTCCAAATTTTTTGACATGATCAAAACCAATATCTAAGCTTTCTGTGCTTTTGTGTGGCAAATTAAAGAAATAAAAAATGCTATGATAGGTGAATGAATGACTGCTGAAAAGGATATATTCAAAGAAAATACATAAAATGCAGAAAGCATGATACTGAGTATGTATTATAGTCCAATAAAAATAAGCACATATAAAATTTTCTATAGATAAGTAAGATTGATGAACCTTTCCAATAGAAGGAAATCAAAGAAGAATTATCAAACAATAAAGCTAGATTAAATTTACAATCACAGCTTTACTTATTTAATAATCAATTGGAACAATCAATAATTCAAGTAGATTACAAATTAGTAAATTTAAAAGTTATAATGTGAAATTATTTATAGAAATAATTAGAGAGGACTTAAGTATTCAATAATTTCACAAGTACTAGCAATAATTATGTATTATTCACACCACCTTTGGTTAATTATACAAATCTTTAATTAAACATGTTTGCAATAATGGTAAGATTTAGATTTGTATCTGTGAAAGATTAAAACTGTATGTTACAATTTTTCTCTTTTTTTACATTGTTTTTAAATGGTTCTGGATATATAGTATGTAATTTAATAGTACGTATTGTGTCACAGTATTATTAACAGTCGAATCAATAATGTTATTCATAATTAGTAAATGATTCATTTTGAATACTTTTTCAACTTTAAAATTTTGAATTATTCAGATAGTACAGCTTTATCATTACTTTTTCGTAATTTTTGAAATGAATATGAAAAGATATTCTATTGTAAGATACTTTTTCCTATTTTCTGTCAATAAGTTTTTAGAATTTATTATTTATTTTATTTAAAGTAGTTAAAAGACCATAAATATAATCAAAATCTCTTAAATTGTGAAATTATAAATAATTACCCTCAGCATAAAAAGGAATAATGATACTTTGAAAAAAAATTTTTTTGTGATATTTTGGCTAATAGTTTTATCTGGCATTGTTAGTTTTAATTACAGGAATTCAGTTTTAAAATAAACCTGACAATATTAAAGAAAATAATAGGTACAGATTCTAAGCCCCTGTTCATTCTTCATGTTTCAGCACCATAGTAAAAATGATGAATATAAGGTAATGTTAAAAATGTTTTTAAAAATAATCGAAAAAGGCACATCATTTAAAAAAGTATCAAAAGTTCAAGTTAATGGACTAATTATGACTGAGTTCTAGTTATGGAGATAAATTACATGCACTAGAAAGAGTCTGTTGAGTTATTTTAGTTCCAGTCGTTCTACATTACCAAGAAGCCAAAACATAACATATTTATTTCCATAAAGAGTTTCACCACACTCAACAGAATAGTTTGTTGATGTATTTCAACTGATGTTCACCAATAAAATCATTTTTATTTGTATTAATAGCAATTTTATAAATAATCAAAACTGTTGTATTTGAATTGAAGAAAATCCACACAAACGTATTATAACACCTCAAAACACACTCCTAAAATCGACAGCCTGATGTGGATTCAATGCATTTTATATATATTCTGGGTCTATTCTTCATTTAGGAAATAATTACTAGTACTTTTATTACTTTTGGTATGAAGAATTTTCAGTATAATAACACACTGCAGATGCTAACTGATATACAATTAGGCAAAATAGTTCTTATGAATCATTTCCATGTACAATATGGTTTTCTATATTTCATAACCTGTATCGAAACTCTAAGCAATTTATGGATAAGCATTTAAGCTCTTAATTAAAACAATGAGAATTAAGTTTTCCAAATGTAACAGTAATTAATATTTAGGAAGTAAATTATGAAATGTTTATAATGGAGGTTCAATGAAACTTTTATTGATTTGTAGAAATCTGCACAATATTCTCTTATTAATTTCTATTTTCATTTCAGGAACTGAATTGTGAGGGTTGAAAATTAGAAAAATGTTGTAATTCCTTCCCTGAATTAAACTTGTTGGTATTTAATGTAAAGCATCAGCTAATAATTAGTTTTAAAGATTTTGTTCAAAAGTTTCTGAATACAATTCAGGCAAAATTTATGGATGATCTGTACACATATTTAAATTGTAAGATCCTGCTTATCGAGGAAATCATATAGTACATTAAAAAATATTTTTTAAATGGAATTTTAAAAAATGAGAATTAGAATATTTTCCAAACATATTTCACTAACATTATGTTTTAGAACAGAAAATTAACATATTGGTAATCTTTCTATCTGCTAAAAAATGACTTAAATATGTATTTTAAATCTTCAAAAACATTTGTACATAATTAATTAACTATTGATAAAAAAGATTTGGATTACAAAAAATTATTTTAATTTAATAGTAAGATACTATAAATAATTAAAACAATCTATAAAACATACAGTATAAGAAGGAAATATATAAGTTTCAAAGTACCTCGTATTACTCCCATAATAAGAGGATGAGGTATAGCAGATTTTATGTGAAGGGATTGCTCATATAATTTCTAAAAAATAAAAGCATAAAATTATCATAATTGTCCTTCATATATTTTATACTATAACTTACAATTAAGTTTAAATGTTTACATAAGTTGCAATTTTATAAATAATTAAATCTTAAAGTGTAAAACTAAACTTGGAAATCTAAAATAAAACTAAACTTAGATTTGATGACAGTATTTTAAATTTTTTATAACATGTAAGAAAATTTTTTTTCTAGTTATTTAAAGTTTATATATAATGCTTTTGGATTCTTTGAAAGAAAATTCAACTAATTCTTTTGATTACAATAAAAACAAAACATCAGTTCTGATGTTCAATTAATCTTCATTTGAATGAAATTATAATTTTCTAAAAGTTCTGATAATAATAAATAATTAAATGTTATTATTTTAATTATCAATTAAATAATAAATAGATGACTTTTTTTATTTTAGTTTTCTTTGATCTTATGGTATAAAACAAAACAATTAGAAAAATAACTTCAGAATAAATTGCATTTTAACAGTCCAATGCAGATCAGCCATGTTGCAAAAGAGAGTAGTATGTGGTGATAAAAATGGAAAAAATTATTTGAGAATTTGCAAATGTAAATGTTACATGATAAAATCCTAAGCAAAGCACAATCAGGCTGGACCTGAAATCCTGACAGGATGTAAAGTAACATCATCATTAGAGCTAATCTCATTGCAGTATTTGAATTAGGAGCATCTAACTTTATGAGTTCTTGATGATGAAACCATGAAAACACATCACATATTCATAAAGAACACAATACACAATGAATCATCATTTACATTATATTTATACTTCTGGATGGGTTCATCTAGAGAACAGTAACATTTTATGTTGATGGTTAGTATCTTGAGAGTAAGATATATCTTGACATAGTTAAGGATCAATTTAATACAGAGGAGGAAGGTTGCTGTATTTTCATTCAAAACTAGGTTTCAACTATAGTTGAGACTTAGTTTTTAATAGAACAGGTTTGTTTCAAAATGACTATTTTTACATAGCTTATTATTGTTGAAAATTCGTTAGATCATATTTCTAAATAAACTATACCCAAATTAAATTGATATTAAAATTTTATAAATTACACAATTTTGAATTTAATTTTTCTCAAAGGTGAAATTTTTCTAATCTCTGAGTAATTTCTTTTATGCTCACATTAACTTAACCGTCGTTATTACTTTGTCCCAAAAGACAGTTATTTTAATTTCATAGAATAAAAATTTGTGGAAAAATTTAGACAATAGAAGTGATATTAAAAATCATTTAAAAAGTTAATTAGCAAACAAAAATACTTACTTTTAGTTTTTTATTATTCTTTTGTGCAGTATACATCTGAATTTCTAATGCATATATTTCCAGTAATTGAGTGCCTTTTTTTAAATCATCTGATCCATCATCAGTCTAAGAAATAAGCAAAATGTATTTTTTTCACATACTTATGATTATTTTAAATTTTATAACAAAAAGAAATCAAATACAAAATAAATATTATTAAACAGAAAATAAATGAGCATAATTTTCATAACAAGCTTAGAGTGATAAAAATATTTCATTATAATATCCTTAAAGAGAAATTAAAAATTTCAAAATATGCATTAAATATTTAACAGTCAACAAAAATTTATTAATAATACCAAGCAATATTAATTTTCTAAGCAATGATATAAGACAAATTTTAGAACATCCATCAAAATTCTAACACTACATAGGCTGATCCAATTTTAGAGTCTATGATATAATGACATAATAAAGTTCAATAATAATACATATGCAGCATCAAAATGGTTTCAAATATCTAAATCAGTTATGAAAAATAATAAGAGAATTTAAAACAATTCTAGTGGGTGAAATAAAGGAAGAAATTTCAACACATTTAAAAAGATTAGCAGTTGGTAGTGAAACAGTTATAGAACATTGAAAATAATATTGCATTAATTTCAATAAAATGTAAATTAAATAAGTTAGTTTAATAAAATCAAAGTAAATCATTTCTCTACATGAATTCTTATGTTGAGCAGTGAAATCTTCAATTTGTAAGCTTCAGCAAATTGCTGCAGAAACCTTTGAATAGAAATGTTTCTCAATCCTATCAGTATGATATCTTGGTAGTTTTTCTATGAGATTCACTATAATGCCCAAAAATATTTTTTGTATTTCAGTGTACGCACACAGTAATGTGTGTGTGTAAACTCCGGCAATCTGTTTTAAAATTATACTAAAATTATTCTAACTAAGAAAAAAATATGACTAAGAAAATGATTCAATAGATACTGGAATTTTTTTTTTTGTGAATATTTAATGAATTTGAGGACTATAAAAAAATTAATGTCAAATTTAGCATCATGGATAGAGGCACTATTACTTATAAACCCTACACAAAAAAAGGAAAGTTGTTGTTTTGAAATTAAAGTTTTGATTAGTTGTTTGTTGTGCAGCTTTAATTACATCAGGCTTTGGCAAACATTTTTGGTTCTGAGTTATTTTAATTTTTTATTCATCTTGCACAAGTATATTTTTAGGTATGTGGTTCAACATCGGCAACCCCTAAAATGACTTGGTGGTCAACCAGTCAATTGTGGTCTAATAAATGCCAACACTAGATATACATTGTAAAAGAATAGTTGATTAAAGAAATAGTAGATTGTGATTTGTAGGAGATTTAGACTTAACAAGCAACAATCATCCAAATATGATATTAGTGGGTGCAAGATGGAATAATTGATCTTGCCAAACCATTGCAATTATCTTTCATGCTATCATACGCAGTAAGGCAAATTGAGTACTTAGCACAGATAAAGCACTCTGCAAATAACATCACAACAAACCTAGTCAATTATACTTAACTAAAACAATCAATGCCTGGATGAATATTTAGTGAATGTTTACAATACACTAGAGAATTTCTACAATACATCAATTACTTTTATTAACTTTGATTCTGGACTACATGCATTTGCTTGCTTTACAGTGTAGAGATGAACACAGATTGGTTAGATTAAAAAGCTGTTTTATGGACTGCCAAACCAGTCAAGCAAATAGAACAATTCAAATATTGGATCTAGAGCAATCCTAACACACATTACTTGTATATTGATTAGCCAGTGGTAAATAAATCACTCAAATTTTGTAGTTTATTTTTTCTTTTATATCAATAGGTCTTATATGCAGCAAATCTTTAATGAGAACAATGCACAACAAAATAAATGCTAGCCCAATTTATTTGACCATCAGATGACACTTTTTTTTGACCTATCTGTTCTTTAGATATTTGTTCATGGAACATAAAATGTTAAGTCTGGAATACTTTCCAGTAAATTAGATCAATTCTGCTTACATATAAAGGCAGTAGGAGTTACAAAACACCTAAAAATGTAGCGAATGCTTTAATGGAGGTATAATTACAGATTTTATATATTTCTTGCCTTGAATTACATTTTTAATAAATAATAATGATGCACATAACCTAAATATTTCCTGTACTTTTTGGTACTAAAATTTTGATTGCCAACATTAAATTTCACAAATATGTACAAATTTCCATTAGAACGAACTTTATAAGGTCAATAAAATTTATTTGTGGAAATTTTTTTTTCATGTAACCATTAATTATAAATAGAAATATTCAGATTTTACCTCAAATAAGAAACAATTGTGTGTCTGTGTGCATATATATAAATAGCGGCATCATAGCCAATTGTCTGGGCATTTGTAATAAATACAAAAATTAGTATATATAAACACATAACTAAATAAATTAATGAGAAAATACCTGACAAGACTGATGCAGTTGTTTTAAGATTTTGGCCAATTTGTTATATTCTCCACGATCAAAATATAATTTTCCAAGTTTAGTATTTGTTTTAAACCAAAGCCTGTCATTTTTTGCATCTTTTAAAGCTTCTAGAGTGGTCTCATAAAATTCTTGCAATAACTCCATCTAATAATAATAAGGTAAAATTAAAAAGCTATATTAAGAACAAAATGTTTAAAATAAAAAAGCTACAAAATACCTGTTTTGAAGTTGATATATAGTCTAATATTGAATTTATAGATTTTTCAGAATAATTTCTTGTAACTGCACTTTTGATGTAGGTTAGCAGTTGCTTATACCTATTCATCATTTCGACATAATTATTCTGAAAAAAAATATAAGGCATTAATAATTATTTATAGATTTATTATTAGAAAAATCAATATTCACAAAAATAATTACTTTAGCAATAAATAACATTATAAATAATATTAATATACTATCACATCAATTATCTTTTTAGAATGTAGTTAAAATATCATAAAATATACAATTTGTGTTATAAAATCATTTCATAAATATATGTTAAATCTTTTAATCAGATCATACCTAGTTATTACTTTTAGATGCCAAATTAATGTTTTATGATAAACTAAACTCCAAGTAAAATTTTTAAGTTTATATTTTTGTTTTTCTTTTTACTCTGCATATTTTCCACTTATTTTATAAGAGAATTGAAGTATAACATTTAAATAAAATTAATATTATTTACCATTTTGAAGTTAATTTTAATCATTTGTTTCAATGCCTTAAATCCCCATTCTCCTTTTTCACCTCCCTCCAAATCCAGCACCTAAAAAATGAATTAGAAAATGTTACACATACTAAGTTAAAGATTAATATAGCCATATATTATTGCTTTCTATATAAGTTATGTAAATAAAAAGTAATCTTCATCATTTTATATATTTATCTTTTCACTTGAAATATCTTTCCTTCGAAATGAGAATATAAATGGCAATGCAATACAATGTGATTTGAAACTAATATTCCATTCTTTGTGTTATTAAGTTAATTTAGTTCTCCAAGAGTCTTGTCTTAAACACTAAAAATTTGTGCTAAAAACTTCAATTGTGATTTTTTGAAAATTGGCTGGATTATTCACAAGAAAACTAACCCTTTTGCATTATTAAACATAAGAAGGAAAATCTAATAATTGATCTCAAAGAAATTTTTTAAAAAAAAAATTATTCTTAAGATTTCAGATAAATATATATACCTTTTATATACAAATAAAGATTGTAGGAATCAAAAGAGGTTATTTTTCTACTTGTATGAAGGAGTTTTAATGTCATTTGGTGTTAGTTTTTTAGAGTCAACTTATTTGACTTCATCAATAAAGAGGAAGTCATTAAAAATTGTGAATAATCATTTACTGATTGATCATTCTATGAAAATTATATTCCTGCTAGGGAACAAGTTAAGAAATCATATAGGTAAGAAAAAAAATCAATACACAAATAAAAGCAATGAAACCCAACACTATTTCATATTATTCAAAATCAATCAAAAATAAATAAATATGATTAGATCACAACAATATTAATTTAAAATTAGAAATATACATAAGGGGAAATACAAACAGCAGGGATGGATTAGATATAGATTAACAACTGCAAACATAAAATTACAAAAAACTTTTTAACTTTGTTTCATAAAATTATTAGAAATATCAATCAAGCAAAAAGCTAACCAAAACACTCACACACTAATTGTTTTTTTCTTAATATTTAATATGAAAAATATCTTGCAAAAAATATTTCAAATCATTTTAAAAAGTCTTAAAAAATGCAAACTAAAATTACATAAAAGATAGCAATCATTTAAGACAGATTAAGATGGTGTAACTTTTAAATTGCTAATCCTAACAACATATGAAATTAAGATTATTTATTTTTATATTAGTGATAATTAATAATCGTATTATGATTTATTTACTACTTATTTTTGAAAATATTTTCAAGCAATAGTTAGAAGAAATATGCTAGACAGGAAATGAATGTAACTATAAAAATTGAATTATTTAAAATTGCATTTATTAACTTCTATTTAAAAATAATTAAAATAAAGGATTTGAGAATTGATAAGCATATACTTATAATTTGATAAATGTTTAATGAAATCATTTTGTTAAAGTAACAGATATTAGCTAAAATTTTGCAAATTATTAAAATATTATATTTTTAGAGCCCCTTTAGTGATTCTGTAATTAACTGATCACATATCACCTCATCAATATTTCAAAAAGTTTAATTGATGGGATCTAATTCCATATAGTAATCTCAATACATGATATTCCGTATAGTTCAAATTTTCTTGTGACTCATTTCTTCATTCAAGTCAAAGATGTGCGTGATTTGTTTAAATGTTTGGAAAATAAACTGATACATAATAGCTAATTTTTTGTGACTCTAAAATTTTTTTAACAAGTTGATAAACAAAAAAAGTACTACTACAAAATTAAAAATCAAATATACACAAATATTTAATGATAGCAATCTACATTTAATATTTATCACATGACACGTGTCATGATTTGAAACACCCTTTAGTGATGAAATAACTCCATTAAAATATGACACCAATATCAACCCACATTTTGCAATTTTTTTAATAAATTTTTATTTGGTTTTTAAAAAAAAAAAGATTATAAAATTTTAAAACATTTAACAGTTTTTTGCTCTTGGGAAGCTGTGACTATAATGTTCACTTCAACAAGATTTTTTCTTAATGATTAACTAAAGAAATTTAATTGATGAAACTAATTTTAATACAAATTAACAGCATGAAATGTATTAAATTCCAAAATTATATAATTCCTCCATAATAGAAATTCAAATATTTACTTTTGAATTCAGAGTAAAATTTTATACTTTCTACATAATTTTATAATTTTATACTAGACAGAAACATTAATTTTTTCAGTTATGTTATTATTAAATTTTATACCTAACACTGTTTTCTAAAATTTTTTTTCACATTAAAATACTGTTAAATACAAGTAAGATTACACACATTTACACAGATAACACATATATTAATTTAACAGCTGATAACCATTAAAATTAACGAGTAGCATTAAAACTAAGCATACATTTCATCATAACTGATATTTAAATTTCTAGTATGTGTAGCACAAATCAGAATTTTAAATACTTTGACATAAAAAAATATTTTACAGTAAAAATAATTTAAATATAATTTCTAATGAATATGTAAAATAGCAAATTCCTGATTATCCGCTATATCTAAATTCGAAGAACCTCAATCCTTAGTGTTACAATGCAAAAATATAAGAACTGATTATATAAAAAGGTAAATCGTGGAGAATTGTTTTAAATAATGTGTAATAATTTTATTCAAACAATAAGTGTTTATATTAGAAACTAAGTGCATAAATTATTATAGATATGGTGCATTAATTGCTATAGAAATATATGCGCCGACACCTCCCTGTTTATAAGTTTTGTGCATTATCGAAGGTATCCAAAACACAATTCCAAGGAGTTTACTATACTTCCTATAATGAAAATCTTTGTGACTGATTTCTCAAGAGTTAAATTATAGTTTTCACAACTAAAACTTAACAGTATTTGCATTGAACAAGATTAGTTTTTAAATTGCAAATTCTAAATGCAATAACAATATAGAATGTACCCATAAAGCAACAATATTTTATTTAAAACAAAATCCAATTCCTTAGAAAGCCATGATGGTTGGAACTAGGTTAATTGTCAGTGCCTTTTTTTACAAGTTTCAAAATAGATTAAAGAATAAAGCATTTCTCCATTAATTTTATTACTTTTAAATATTTTAAATCCAACATTTAATAATATCTTTTTACCACATTCATGGTTGCCAACATTTAAACTTGAAAACTTTATAGAATTAGAATTTTTTAGCTCTTATACCAATTCACAAAATATACATTTACAGTAAAATCATATTTAGAAATGAAACAACTTAACTGTGTATTACCTTTGTAATTAATCTGAGGCAAAATAACACAGTTTTTACGATATTTCACTTTAAAAAATGCCACAAATCAACAAGAGTCATTAGAAAGAATCATTGTAACCAACAAAAATGAAATATTTTATAATTTAATTGATGTTTGAATATAAATATTAATCACCTTTTGAAAACTAATAAGGGCTGCATTTGGATCATCTTCTTTTAGTGACTTAGAATTATAATACTGATTTTCCAGATCAACATCTGGCTCTGAATTACTATCTTCGGAATACTCCTGGAAAGAAAATAGAAACATTATACACAAAACTAATTTTTCTAAGATATGAAAAAAGCATTACCTCATTAAGTGTAGTTAAAACAAAAACTTGCTTTAAATTCTAAGTAAAGAAGAAATTTGCAAGAATCAGTTTAAAAAATAATATATATACCTCTTAACCATAACAAAATCTTTAAATAAATACAAAAGAATAAAACTTAATAGTAAAAATAAATTAGCATAAGTAAACAAAATGGAACATAACAATTTAAAAACATAGATGAAGTATAAAATAATTGATTAGCTTACAGTACTGAATATATAGGGCATTTTTCAGTTAAACTGAGTATTATGGTCTCACCTCGTGAAGCGTGAAAAGTCGCCAAATCTGGTAAAATTTGGCGATCATTTTTCCTTACCAAATTTCTTCGCCAAAACATCACCCAAAATGATTAGTGACCAAATATAGCGTCGGAATGTCTCGCTGCCGCACAACCCGGAAACATTAGCCATTTTTATCCTGGATTTTTTTTATCGGATTTAAAGTGCAGTAATTTAAATCCTGTTTTTTGATATTTATATTTTATTTCACTTCGGATGTAGCGCGGAATATAAATATTATCTTTTATATTCACATTTTTTATTTTGGTTTGGGTATAGTGCCTGAATTTCAATCCTGTCTATTTATTGTGTATTTCGCTGTGGATATAATGCCGGAATTTCAATAGTCTTTTATATTCGTCTTGTATTTTGCTGTGCATGTAGAGTGCTGGATGAAAAATGAAGGTAAAAAAATTATTTTATTTTCTGCAGGTATAGAATCCCTAGAATTGTATGTTAAGTATTTACATCTCCAATAATAAACAAAATTATAGAACCTACTAAAATTATTCTAGATTTCTTTCCTTTTATGAAGTGATGATTGGTAACATTCTATATTTAATAACTGGAATTAATTATTTTATTTATTTTTAACCAGATGTTACTGAATGTAATTATTTTTGCTTCTTTATTTCTTTTAATTTTAATTCTGAAATATTTTTTAATTGAATCTTTAATCAATTCCTATATGGTTACTGTTTTTTTTTTTGCATTCGGTTAGGCTTAGCAAAATCGAAACCTGGGGGAAACCCCACTTTATTTACATGGTTGTTGTTTTCTTATTTAGCGTTAGGTGGGGAGGGGGATTTTCAAGTTGGGTGAAACTCCCACCATTTATTCACGCCAATTCCAGGGCGCCTGGCACCCTTTTTGGGTTGCCAATCAATTTCCAAAACAGCTGTTTCAGGCACTTGGCAAAAAATATTTTCACCAAGTTTGTCAAGGTGAGACTAATACTCAGTTTTACCCATTTTTCATCTGTGTAGGTTGGTTGGTTTTAATGGCGCAAGGTCCAAGTAAGGACAAGCTGCGCTTTTCATCTGTGTAAGACAACATTTTGTAAGCAAACATAGTCATTTAAACATTTTCAAATAATATATTAATACTTATTTAAATAGTATATATTTTAACATAAAAAATATATTTGAGAAAATTAGAGTAGGAGCAAACTCTTATATTCAAAAGAAAATGCTAAATTTTTATTTTGATAATTGTGTAAACAAATTCAATGATTGCAATAAAAATTAAAATTCCAACAATAAAATAAAAAAAAGGGAGAGGAAAACAATTAAAAATATTTTTTAAGTTTGGTTTATCACTCAATAGACTTTTTTTGCACTCAAGGGCTAATTAGATTGGGACATGCAGCTTCAAGTAGATTAAAAACCACTATAAACTCAGGATAGAAAAGGTTACTAAGAATGAATATAATTTTTATTCAAAAGAAAAACAAAATATCCCTTAAGTTTATGCATTAATAAAAATAACATTAAAGGTATTGATTATGGGTATATTTCTAAAGACTATCCAAAAGAAAGGAGAAACTTAATTTGCAGAGAATGAACACACTCATTATTCAAAAATCAATGATAAAAACAATTTGAGGGAGAACATGGTAAAATGTTTCCCTTTCAATCAAGAAAGAAAGAAGGAAAACTAAATAATTCTGAGAATCTGATAAATAGCTTAACAAATATCAAGTATCTTTTTAATTAAGAAATCAATTACAATCAATTTAAAACTTAAAATAATTCTATTAAGTAGAAAATTGCATAGATTTAAGATCTACAGTAGCATCTACTTTCAGTTGTGGAAAAAGTTAATGGAATCTAAAATCGATTATGTAAGAGCAACACTTCAGGTACTTATTGTGAATATAGATACTATGGCATTTGACCTAATTGCTGGAAGAGATTATCTTTCTTAACAATATAGAAATCACATTCACCTGAATTGGCCCCAAATTACACACTTGTTAATCAATTAGTATACTGTTTACTGGAGTGGAGGTTGAATCGAAACATTGATAAATAAAGCTCAAAATAGAAGAACTTTTTATAATAGAAAAAATAGCATAAATTTTATTCAAGTAAAAACAGGAAACATTAAAAAATGGTCTTATATTTATAGAGGCGAAAGAAAAATATCTCTATCCTTTTTTAAATTAAAAAACATGTAACAATAATTCCCATTATGAATATTGGCTCCAGTGATATTGAGTTACAAGAAAATTACCTCAGTGACTAATATATTGCAATATTGGGATTTAAATTCCAAATATATTTTTTTATTTAAAATTTTTAGCAGTATAATTAAAAATACTGTACACATTGTAAATAAATGTGTAATTAAAATAGATATTACATTTGAGTAGCTATTTCTTATGATACAAAACCGGAAATTGTGAAATTAATTAATGATCACAGGGATCATTTTGCACTAAATATAAGTGAGTTAGGATGTACTACCCATTGAGTAAGATGGAAATTAATTAAGTTCAAGAAGTAAATCAGTTGATTTTTCCTTTTAAAACAAATGCAACCAAGAGAAACTCAATTTAAAATATTGCAAAAGAGGGGAACAACAATAAAATAGTTACCAAAACAAGTATTGTTATAGCGGAGCAGTATCATTATTTCGTAAAAAACAGAAAAATGAATAATGTAACAATTAAATTTCCTTTACCACGAATGGCTGATTTATTAGAATGTCTTTGTGAATATATTATTTTCATATCATCAGATTTTGTGCATGATTATCTTTAAATACCATTAACAGTGAAAGGGAAGTTAGAAACTGTTTTTATTAACCCCAGCTGAAACAGGTCAGTCTGAATGTATTATTTTTGGTTTGGCTAATGCACCTTCAGAATATAAGAGATTAATGCATAAAGTATTGGGACTACTGTTAAAAAAGTTTTATGTTATTTAGATGACATTTTGATACCAGTTAAGAAATGAACTGATATGATTAAACAAATAATAGGTCAAATTCGATACTTATAGATATGCTAATTTGACTTTAAAATTGTTAAAATAGGCATTTGTTAAAATGGAAGTAGACTTTTTAGGCTTTATTGTTAATGGAGAGGGAATAAAACCAGACATGAGAAAGTTAGAGCAATAAAAGAATTTTCTTCTTACAATAGTCATAACATTTGTAGATTTTAAAATTAAACTGATTATTTTTAGAAATCTGAGGAAAATGTTAAAAAAAAACAGAACCTCTATCATGATTTTTGCAAAAAAAAAAAAAAAAGGAATCTTTCAAGTAGGAAGAAAAGCAAGAATAATCATTTCAACAATATAAAATAGTCTTACAGAAAAAAATATATGTAAGCTTATTATGATCATAAAGCTAAAACAGAAAACTAATTCTACATTAGGAATCAGATAAAAAAATAATTGCTTTATTGAGTCAGCAAAAGGACAACAGAAAACGGAAGGAAATATCATTCAAGCAAGCTTGAATTAATGGCCATTGTGTGGATCCTAGAATGATTAAGACAAAATTTATGAGGCATAAAATTCAAAATAGTAACAGATTGTCAAGTATTGATGTGTACACTGAATTGGAACAAAAGACAAACAATCCTCAAAATGTAAAATAGTACTATTTAATTTAAGAATTCAGTTTTGATGTAGAACATAGATCAGAAAAGAAAATGATTGTAAATACAATGAGCAGAGCTCCAGTTTGGGAATCAAACAACACATTAAAATCTCTCATTGAAGATAAATTAGAAGTTTGTCTGACATTGAGTGAAGAGGAGCAAGTTTTGATGATAGAGCAAACTGATATACAAATATGAAAATTGAAAGAAATATAAAAAAAAAAGACCAGGATAAAACCAAAGAAAAAAGCTTATTAGCAATCATATATTTTCAAGATTAACAGTTTATTTCTAGATAATAAATAAGATAGATAAGATGCATAAAAGAAAATGGAAAAGAAAAGCTTTGTTATTTCAAAGAATATGAGGAGGATTGCAGTAATTAAATTCCATTATCTTATGGGACATTTTTCTGTTGATAGAACAGTAAGTAAGATATAAGAGTTGTACTAGTTTCTTTATATGAAATATCATGTACAAAGGCATGTTTCGAGATATTTAAAAGGTTTAATTAACAAAATGAATGCAAAAGAACATTGTTTATTAAACCTAATTAAACAGGCCAAAGACCTTTTGCAATATTACATGTGGACCAGGGATGTACAACCTATGGCCCACGTCGCCTTTAAAGTTGGCCCGCGAATGTTGTTAATAAAATAAGACTAATTAAAAAAGAATGAGACTCTTTCAAATAAACAAAAGAAAAAATCTGATTGGAAAACGATTCTACATCAGAATAAATATTTTACATCTGTTCATTAAGTTCATTTTTTTATCACGCGGATTTTCTGTTTGTTCCCATTCACAAGTTCTGAGGATTGTAAATTAATCCGTGGTAACCTAGGGAAACCTGAGAGTATGAATGTTCGTATAGGAGTTCAAAATGCCGCTGCATGTACAACTTTCTTTGGCAGCACTTACATTTGTGAGCAAACTTTTTCTTTAATGAATTTAAACAAATCAAAAATAAGAAATAGAATAGCAGATGAGAATCTTTCTTTTGTTTTACGTATTGCCACAACGAATCTTAAGCCCAACATAATATCAATTACTTCAAATATTCAGTCACAGCCATCACATTAAATTTTACTAATTTTTTTTTCAAAATTTAAATTGTGTTCTTTGTATAATTACCAAAAAGTTTTCTCCTGTTATTCAATTTCAAGTTTTTTTCTGGAAATAAAGTATTTTAAGCATATCTATAACGTTTGTGTTTTATTCCTTCATTGTATAATGTTTGCATGAGTAAAATAAGTAAATTAATAATTGTAATTCATGCATATTGCCACAAAAAATAGTGTTTTTACGTTTATAACATGTTTTAACATTTACGTGCTGTTTTGGCCCTCGACTTGATATTTTTTCATATTTTGGCCCCTCATTCTGATAAGGTTGTGCACTCTTGACGTCGACCAATTAAAATTTTTATAAAGAGTTCTAAAGGTAATAAGGAACTTATGGTCATGATAGATAAATTCACAAGATTTGTGCAATTGACTCCATTAAAGAGCTGAAGGCTCTGAAAAAGTTTGTAAATATTTATGGTTCACCTGAGAAAATAATAAAGGTCTGAGGAACTTGCTTCACTGCACATCAATTTGAACAATGAAATACTAAAAATGGAATTCCTTAAGCAAATGGAATAGTTGAAAGAGTTGCTAAAACAATGTAAACCATAAAAATAAGTATGAATGATCAAAATTATAAAAATTGGGATGGTAAAATAGATGAAATTAAGAAAACAATTTTTTAGGCAAGTCAACAAAAGACACCATATGAAATGCTTTATGGTTATTCTCCCTAATTCAATGCAGGAATTAGGAAAAAGTTATTATGATAAAGCTCACAGATTTGGGAAAGACCCACATTCATACTGCAGGAAGAATCATGAAAATAAATGGAAAGTCAAGAAAACATGAAGTAATATTACAACAGATATAAAGTTAAGACAATTGAACAAGCAGAATGTTGAGATGAAAAGAGCAATGCAATCTGCAGGCCAACTTATGAAGATGCAACACAAATACTGAGAGCATCTTGTTGTTATTGAGGTATTACTGAATGACATCTACAGTTTGACTCAGCTAGAAGAAAACATTGAAGGTCACTTCTATACAATAAATGCTCATGTTTGTCAACTGAAACCCCAGGCTAACAAACTGGATTTGGATGAAGACAGTTATATTGATAGTGCAAACGATGATGACAACTATTCTCTGGACAACTTTGGACACCACACACATAGAACAACATGCAAGGACTAAAGGTAAATGAGGAATCCTAAATGATAAGATCATTCCAATTTCCTTTAGACAAAAACATACAAATTAAAAAAAATTATCTTGATAAGACTATTGACTTTTAAAGATGATTTATTATGTACTGATATAGCCATCAAATAACATGAAAATTGATTAAATACTTATTTTTTGGAAATTTTAATATACTTCAAAGTTTATTTTCTTGTAAAGTTTTGTCACAAATAATTGTGCTTGAATTAAGAGTTACATTAATTAAAAATAATAAATGGCTAAAAAAGATTTTATTATTATATAGTAATTTTCCTACTTCTATGAGAAAGTGAAAGTTGTGTATCATTAATGATTATTAATACAATATTTGTTTATCTGAATCAGAAATGATTACCTCTCTAGCATATATAGAATAGATATTTATGATATTAATCAGGAATCCGAGTTGCTTTATATTATGTTGTATAGCTTATTTTTAATATTAGAAAAATTTGTATTAGTAAGTGAGAATAATTTGAAATTATCAGTTGAGGACAACTGTAAGGCCAGTCAGGCACAATGCAAGAAATGTAAAATCAACTCTAGAGGATTAATAAAAAAAGAACAGTTAATGAATGGTGGCTGTTAGAATTGGTCACCAAATGGCTAAGTGCACTTTTCAATAAATTAGTTTTTTGTTTAATGAAGTCTTAGTCTTTTGTTAAGACACCTGACATTAGCTATATGTAAAAGTAATTCAAATAAGAAATATTTAAAGTTGATAAACATAGCAAAGTTTTAATACAGTTTAACCAAAATAAAAAAGTTATTTCTTTTTTTTTATTATTTTCACACAGCATATATATTTCCATTTTCAAGATGAAGGTATAGATTCTACACTTGAAAAATTAAATGCATAAACAATTTTCTTATGTTCTAAAATATAATTTGCACATTTTATAATGAAATGAAAAACATATTTCAATTTAGATATTTAATATTAATATGCATTTTAAACATTTCTACTATTAATTACAATAAAAACTCATATTTTTTTAGGTTGACTTTTTCCATTTGACGAATTAACAGTAAATTGCACGCAAACATTCCAAACTTTTATTAACTAATTTAGGAAAAATTAAATAATTTTTATAACAGTGAAATAAAATCTAATAAGAGACTTTGTATTTTAAATAAATACTCATCTAAACTGTGATTCTTCCTGATACAAAATTGCAATGGTATACAAAATTGCTTCTTTATGAAAATTTAAGGATATCTAATACAAAAACTTCATATTTTCTATTTCCATATTGAATTAAGTCCTTTTCACATTTGGAATATTTTGAATAGATATTCCATATACATAATCCTTTTCAAAATATAAAAGATGTGTATTAAAGTGTATACTCTTATTTATTCCCTATATGATAGAAAATAAATCATAGAAAATTTATAACTGCATTTCCTAACATTAAAAAGTATTTTTCAGTAAATAAAGCTTAAACATTTTCCTATACTTGGGGTAACAATATACGAAAATAAAGCACATTGAAGTTAATAAAACAAATATTCTGAAACACAAAGGAAAAACTAGCAGATTTAAAAGTAAATATCAGTTTTAAAAGATCTCAACAGGCAGAAGGGGGATTGTGTGATAAAACAGAATTAAATATATAATTGATCAATTCATATTAATATTATAAGCAAAAGCTCTGTTTACATAAAAAAAAATTAACCACGTAAGTTAAAACATACTAAAGTAAAATTTTGATAAAAAATGCCAAACTAACGATTTTTTCAGATTGAAAACTCTTAGAAGTTTTGATGTTTTATAAAAGTTGTGGACGATAGAAAATCAAATACTTTGTTGAGTGTGATTAATGAGTTTATTCTTCCAGTCAACAACAATTTCAAATTGCTGGAAAAGCTATGATTGCCTCTCAAAATTTCAATTACTCCTATACACAATTTATGATTAGAATGTTTATTTTGTTATATAATTTCTCTTTCTTTCATTTAGAATTTTCACATTATTTAAAATTCTGGTTGAACGTAATGACATGTTTGTATGCAGTTAATTAATGAAGCATGCTTGAAACAATAATTGTAATTCACTTCTTGGAATCTGCACATTTATCTGTTTTATAGGGTATTCATTCACATCAAATCAGCCTATCTGAGAGTTAAATTATAAATATATAATTTAAATAACTTTATGTTATAAATCTAAATAAATTTATTATAATTTAAATATATAATATTTTAAACATTAATTTATTTAAATATTCACAGCATTTTCAAAAAAATTACTTATGCAAATTTTTTAAACAATGAAATTGTGACAACATGATTGCAAAACATATGCTCCAAATTTAACTACATATTATTTGACCACAGAACATCATTAATACAATGGCAGTTAATATACATAAAAAAACACGTTTCATGTGCATAATTAAATTTGATTTCACATTTCAAGAAGCAAAAAATAAACACAATTTTCTAAAATATTTACAGAGAATTTTAGGAAAATTAATAGGGAAGAAGTTTAGACAGCAGTTTGAAATATGTATCAATATTTAATCTGATTATAAATCAGTTGAAAAGCCTTTAAAATCATTAATATGGGTTATTATATAAATTGATACTATGCTCCAAGTTTATTTTTACATCACTAAAATTTTATCAATGCATTCTTTTATTTCCATTATAAACTTTCATATAAATACTTCAGGTTTGCTTAAATTTATTTTATTTATAAGTAGTAATAATTACAGAAGCTTTAATAAACATTTACTTTTATCAATTTAATTAAAAAGTTATATTACTTGTGATGGTGTATGTTGAGATTTATTTTGGATCGCCAATGAAATTGCTCTAATACAATTTTTTCATCCATGATAAATATAATTACAAGGCTCAAATTTTAAAAGTAAACAACTTACTTAACCTTTGTTTTCCAAGAAGTCAATACATATCTCATGATGGTATCATAATGGTCGATTTGTCAAAATTTGTAACATATATATAACCATTAATGGGGTCTCTGGGATTAATTCTAAGCATTATATTTGATTCAATATTCAGTAAAAATCAATGACTTCAATATAAATATGAAACACATTCTCAACTTCATCTTTAGTTATTTTGACGAGATGATTAGTACATAAAGGCATATAATTTTATATATTTTAGGTACAAAAGACATTAATGGTAAATATATAATCCACAACTACTAGAAATAGCATTTTGTATTAGTTATTCAAAAAAAGATGTCAAAAAAAATACATATAATACGATAAATAATAGCTAATGAAAAACAGAAGTCAAATCTGGTTAACCGGAGAACTGCGACAAATTACATACACTAATATAATGATAGTACGACTCTAGCATAAGCAAATATTAAGATAGCACATATGTATCATAATGTTATTACTAATTTTATTCAAAATGTTTCGAAAAAATTGTATAAAATATACCAAATCGTAGTCCTCTTCATCATCGCACATAAAATCAGCTTCCTCGTCCGACATGTTTAGTTTACCTCCGTTAACTGAATTGCCATTTTATTAATTAAAATCTTGATTTACTTTATGTAAAACTTAGCTGGCTGTCATTGTAAAATTTTTTAATAATTATTTAGAAAAATACATATATTTATTTTCAAATAAATTTAAACTTCTAATTTATTTTTGATTTAATAAATATTTAAGAGTTATATTACATTTAATTAATTAACTTTTTATTTTTACAAATGAAAGTTGGCAACAGAATCACATGATTGCACACAAGCGGTGCACAATGAGTAATCTAAGGACGGATTGCACGATGAGTAATCTAAGGACGTAATAACTAGTTTTTACATGCAGACGTCATTGGGAAATATTCAGAGGCGTTCATTTCTTGAAGTTGTCGCCATATTGAAAGCACACTCTACGTCTGCTCGTCCATATAAGGTATAATTTCTTTTATTTTTTTGATCGCATAACACATTTCCTAAAAACCATTTGCTTAGTTGAGAGTTTGTTGTGAATTTTAAAATTGTTAAAAAGATCTTAGGGTTAGCTTATAGATCAAATTTACACTGTTAAGATAAGCTTTCACTTTATAATTTGTCGATAATATTACTATGTGTAAAATGTTAAAGAAATTTGATAAAATATTTCTGTGGTTTAGATGTAGTACTGTTCGTGAGTAAATTCAACAAATTATTTTATTAATGTGTTATATTGGCGACTATTATGTTAAGCCTAGTATATTTTTGTTTCTAAATATTCTATTTTTATCTAATTAAACTATTTCACTGTTTTCTATGCTTTATTTTATAAATAATTTCCATTTTTATAAAACCTATACATCTAAATAAATTCCAGTAGATGCTAGTTTTCACAAACACGCACGTTTTTACAAACTAGTGACTATTTCCCTAGACACAATGATAATTTTAATTCCCATTTCCGAATTAAAGTTTTAAAAATTTTTTGGCAAACTTCTGTTTAATGAAAAATAGTTTTTCATTTTTTTTACATTTAATTAATTTATAGAAAGTTTTACTTTCTAATGATCTGGTATTTTTCAACTTATTTGATTTCCTTTTAGAATCTGCCTGATTCATTCTGATCAACAAAGGGACATGTCAAGAATCAAGCCTTAAAGTAAAATTGTAGAAGAAGTAAAGAGAAAAATCTTGTTACAAAAATGAAAAAATACGGAATTTTAAAGAAGTTTCTATTTTAAAAACTCCAAGAAAAAATCCTTGAATACAGATGCATCAAAAGTGCTTCCTCTAAAAAATATTGCATAGAAGCAGTAAAACATCCTTAATTGTTAAAAATATTTGCTTAGCTGAGAAAAATGAAGAGAATGAACATTAATATCATTAAAGTGAAAGCAAATTCTTTTGTAACAAACTAGAAGATAACGATGTCACACACACATAATATCAAACGGCTAAAAAAATATATATTATCAGGCAGTCTGAGTTTTAGAAAATTGTGTGTTAAAAATGATTTCAATAAAATATGTTTTAACAATAAGTCTTAATTTGCTTGTATTACCCATTGTACATTATAAATGATTCTTTGTAATAAAGTAGTTTGATGTAAGAAAATCACATTTTAATCTATTTTCCAATATTAAAAACTTTTACTGGTCCCTGTGATTTGTAAAAACAAGCACCTACTGTATTAAGAAATCGTACTTATAAAATCTACATTAGTTGTGTTTTTAATATTTAACGTTATCATATCTACTTTTTAAAGTCTGTTTTTTAACTGAAATGCTTATTTTTATAGTTACCAAATTTTAATATTTTCTCAGCTGTCATTCATTGCCTGTTTTTTATAAATTATTCTAAATGATATTTTTTTACAGATATAGTTTGAAGAAAAGTTATTTGCAAAAAGATCTTATAGGTAAATATTTTTCATGGAACTCTCATTATTAATTTTAAAAACTGATAGTTGTTATGTTTCTTCCTAAATTGCAGAATTTTATGTAAATATTAATTTGTTGGCTGATGTGTTCCTTGCTGTTCTCTGAAATTAGATAATGGAGAAAATATTTTAAAAAATTGATATGAAAAGTTAAGGCCTTCTCAGTTTCCAATGATCTATTCTTTTCCAAACACAAACAAAAAAATTTTATTGTAAAGTTTAGAAATGTTTGTGAGATATAGCCTTCCTTATTTTGTCAAGGAATATCCTGAGGCAGCATCTTTCTAAAACTGTTTTCTGGAAACAGTGTTTATTTCTATCTTGTTTAAAAAAGAGTATTCAGATTATAGCTTATCATAATTATTTCACGTATATGTGACGCTATTCTTCAACATTTGGAAAAGTAAAAAAGTGCATAAATATAATTGAACAAAAATCTGTAAGGATAATTTAAGAATAAGATTACAATGAGATGGCTGCTAAGGTAGTTGAACAGAAGATATAACAGCGGTGTTTGTGCTCCGGGGAAACCCCGGAATTTCGCGGATTTTGAACTTCGATACCCAGAAATTTCGGGGATCGTTGTTCAAAAGAAAGTAGGAATAATGTATTTATTTTTATCTGGGTAGTTTTGTTTGCTTTGAAAGCAGAAAGCGCAATAATTATGTCATTCAATACTTCACAATTGTAATTTTTCAATTCTTCCCCCCCCTTCTCGGAACTCCAAAATGTCGGAAAGTCCGTAAAAGTTTCCGGGGATTTTTTGGGGTCCCACAAACACCCCTGATATAAGCAAATGTAAAAAAAGTATAGTGCAAGTAAATTTACATAATTTTTTTAATAGGAAAAAATATGACATAGTTAGAACTGTGTATCAAAAAATAAAAAGTACTACAGAATAACATTTACTTCTAAAGAAAATATTCATTTGAAGGAGTAGAAAAAAAATAAATTGACTATCCAGGCTGATCTTAAAATATAGTTTTCTAATACATAGAAGTTTGATATGAATTTTTGAATATAATCAAAAATATTTTTAAAAAATGTCTGCTTTGTAGAGAGATTTTCAAAAACTAGACTACAAGAAATAAAGAAACTTTATAATATAAACAGCTTTTCAGAAAAATCTTTTCCTAGGAGTCATTTGTATCTGCGAAATTCATGTTTATAGTAAAAGTAATTACAAATGTGGATTTAAATAGTTAAAATGTACCATTTCATTAAAAATCTTGAGAAAGAGGAAATTATATATGGGAGTGCTCAAATATGATAGAATCCATAAGATGCATTTTTTTGTATCGGGTATTCATTTGCTTTGTATTAGTCCAATTCATTTTTGCTCTGAAGAAATATTTGTATCTGTTATGGAAGGAGCAAAGACTTGTATTGAATTGCAAAATCTATGATTTTTGCTTATTTATGATACAAAAAAAATCTAATGAAAATTACTAAAAAAATAAATAAAACTATTATAATAACTTTTCTAGAATAAAATTAAACTTGTACCAAGTATTCATTAAAAATAATTTAAGATTAAAAAATATTGATGGAACTATATTTGTCTTGCTTTACACTACATAATTTTTGAACAATATGGCTTTGTTTCATTGATGGTCATGATTTGGGCCTAGAATTTTGACTGAATTCCTAACCACTAATGGCATCCAAACCAAAGTTGTGATTTGGACTGTTGAACTGAAAGCTGCAAACAATGATAATATTTAAAACTATGTGGAATGTTCTATGTTATAAAGGCATCATCCTTACTTTATTTAGTAAATCTTTGGTATGATATATTTTCAACAAATAAAGAATTCTCTTGAATCAACTATTTTTTCACTGACTCGCATGACTTGATCACAGGTGACCGATTTCTGATTTGAAGGCAGCAGTAGAGCTGCTTTTAAAACAATTTGATATTCAGAAACTTATTTTCTAAAATTTCTTCATTAATTCTGCCCATTCAGAATTGAGTGAATATTTCCTGTTATTTTTAAATATTTTTTCTTACAACATACTACTCATTTATTTTAAATATGTGGTGCTTAAAGCTATTTTTATTGACATAACTAAAAATACATGATTAGACTGGTTACTATTATGTGATTAGTTATATACTATAAAATATTGAGCATAAGCAATTGATTGGTGTTTACATATGCCATCTCTAGAAAATAAATTGAAGATATTAAGCATTTGTCTGCTTTTGGATATGTTAAAGTGCTGTGGTCATTTGTGAATTTGAGACTTCATTGTTTTATCAGCCTCTTCAGTTATTGGAACATTTACTTACCTGATAATTAGCCTGATTGACCAAAAACAATATCTACTGCAGGGATTTTCAACCACTGTGTGGCACTTTTGTGTGCTGGCAAATTTTAGAAATGTATATATTTTTTATAATGTTTTAAATTAAGAGTAAAGTAATATATTGTGTTTGTACTACATATTTTTTCATTCAAAATCATTATCACAAACTATTTTATACAGTATCTTATAATTAAATAAACAAATTTATTTTAAGCTTATCTTTTTGTGTCCCACCAAATTTTGATGGTGTGAAAAGTCTGCCTCTACTATTAAAAAGTCAGTATATTATTTTAGTTTCTGCGTACTTTCCTGTACCTAACCCTGAATTGGATTCTTCCAGCCATTTGAAAGTTGGGGTTCTTTATAATTTAGAAGCAAGTGCTAAGTGATATTCTTCTCCAGTATTTGACCTCGCACTACCAGAGGTATTTCACTTAGGAAAACATGTGACCACAGCCTGTTTCACATAATTTTTGTTGTGCGTCTAAGCTGTAGAAAAATTTTTAAAGACCACCTATCTCAATTCAAGAGCTTCTTTAGATATAATAAAGCCAAGCTTGCAGCTATAGTATTCTGGTGTTTAGTTTAATAGCTTTTGGGTTCAAAACTCACATTGAACTGGGATGTTAATATTAACAAAGTCCCTATCTAATTTGCCCTTGTGTGTAAAGGGAGGAATATAGATGAGGTGACATATTTTGCAACTAAAGAATTAACTAGATTGTTATGTACCTTTAAAATGGTGCCAACACTGTCAGTTGTGGGAAATGCAGAGAGTTATAATTAATCCCTTCATTGTAAACGGCTTCCTTAATGTTTTGATTTATCTCTTTAATATTTATATAATTTTGAAATTAAGTTGAGCCCATCATATTGTTTCTTTTTGAATGACTGCATTTACTACGTTTAATATTAAAATTGTGAATGTCTGGTTCAGGAAAATGTTGATTTATATAAATAGTGAAACATTTATAGAAAATCAATAAATTGAACAATTTATTAAATAGAAGATTTAACTTCTCTGTAAATTATACAGTTTCTTTTATCAATACCATTCACTTTTCAACAGTACAAATGGAGTCTAGAAAAACTGTCAAATGCCTTATTAGTGAATAATAGTTTCTGTTCTTGGTGAATTGTTATTCCTTCATGTAGCAATTTATTATTTTTTTAAATTTTGTTTTTTATTTACTGCATGCTTAATGAAAATCGAGGTTTAGCAAACTTTGATTTATAAAACTCTCTCTTTTCTTTTCTCAGAATTGAACCCAGTATCTTGAAAATACCAAGGCTGCTATAAGAAGGATACTCAAAAGTAAGTCTTGCATTGAATTTGACTAATCATTTTAAGATGTTATTAATAATTAGTTTAAACTAAAATTAGCAATTATAAGAATAATAAATGGAATGTACAAAAATAATTAAGACCGGCAATTTTAATTGATTCTTTTTCTATTTGCTGCTGTTTTGCTTTTATTGTATAAAATTCTTTGAATACTACTAATATTTAAATACAAACTTTTTGAGTAAAAACAAATTTTAAATGAAGTCCTTGATGAAAATTATGTATAATTCAATTGAATCAGGATAAATTTGTTTATTAATGAAATAACAACCGAAACAAAAATTATTAAATCAGATTTACTGTATAGTCGCCCTTTGTGCGTTTTTGGCGACCATTTTTACTGGAAACTCGACAAACTAGTATTAGGTGACAGTACGGTAAATTTTTACTAAATTATTTAATATGCCTGGTGGAAAGTGTCTCTTCAATGACCAATGAACTCTTGAAACTATATATTATAGTTGTATTTTTTTGTGTGAGTGTATTTATATTTGAATAGAAATTGTCAAACACATCTTGAAATACTCAATAAATTAATAGGCAGGAATCTATTGTAAATGTCAAAAAACTGTCTAATGTTATACAATGTATAATCCAGTATTATATAGAATGAGGATTATTTAAACAATATCTTGCTGTTGTAGCTGTAAATTCATTGAAGGCTTATGAAATAATCATTAATAATTTTAACTTAAATAAAAAATCTCATTAACAACAATTATGTTAAAAATAATAAATGTTTTGCTTTAACGCTGCTCTTTAGTACGCTTAATAAAATGCACCAAATGGGCTTAACGAGAAAGGATGCGTTTGTATGAATAACTTTTATTTTATGATGTAATGTGTCGTACATGCACGGAATTTGTTTTCTGTGCTAGTAACCTTTGATGCATTTGATTAGTAATTTATTTCATTATATAGTCTAAGCTTTTGAAGTGAATGATTTAATGTTTATGTTTCGAAGTTTTTTTGAAAATTAATTATTTGAATATCAGTTTTCAGTGAATTTGTTGTTGGAACCAAAAAAATATTTTTGCCAAGCAGAGGAGACAGGGGTATTGGAATTCGATGAGCAATCCAGAATGGGCGCCAATTGGCATAAGGAATGGTTTTCCTACCCTTCACCTAACACTTAATACGAAAACAATGACAACCATTTAAATAAAGCACTCACCCCCTCGATTTCAAATTGCTGAGCCTAACAGTATACAAGAAAACTTTAATCGTAATAAGAATTAAAGATTTTATTTAAAAATATTTCAGAATTAAAATTAAAGGAAGTAAAGCAGAAAATATAATTGCATTTAATAACATCCAGTTAAAATAAAGTAAAATAATGAATTCTAGTGATTTAAGATAGAATGTTTCAAATCATTACTACCTAGAAGTAGACAAATCTAGAATAATTTGAATATTTCATATCTATTTGAAATATATAATATTTCAAATCTAGAATAATTTGAAAAGTGAAACGACTCTATAATTTCATTTATTATTGGAAATTTAAATATTTAACATTCAATTCTAGGAATTCTATGCCTGCAGAAAACGATTAAAATAAAATTCTTGCCTTCATTTTTTTGTCTGGTACTCTACATGCATAGCAAAATCTAAAATGAATATAGAAGTCAGAGTTTAATTTCTGGCACAATATCTATAGTGAAATACAAAATGAATATAAAAGACAATATTGAAATTCACGCTTTACATCTAATTAAAAAAATTACGAAGCAAAATATTCCAAAAAATACAAAATTGATGCGTTTTACATCCAATTAAAAAAAATCCAAAATGAAAATGGGAAGCATGTCTGAGATGTACGGCGGCAAGTTATTCCAACACTGTATTTGCTGACACATTTAGTAACTAATCCCTTTTGGTAGTTTTCTGGCGAATTAATTTGGTGATTTTTCAGGCTTAGCAAGCTGAGACCTTAATATCCAGTTTAGTCGAAGTATTTGAATTTTTTTTTCTTTGTGGAATATGTATGGCCACGTAATCACTTCGAGAACATTGTGTTGTACTCATGAAAATGATTCTGAAAGCAATGATTAGTTTGAGTTATTTTATGTATTTATCTAATATTGCTGTTGTATGTAATATTTTATGCTATATGTTAAGTATTGTTTGTAAATATTTCAATTATTGGTATTCAGATTTATTTTGTATGAGCTAATGTTTATTAATTTGATAGTCTACTTTTGTATTAGAATGCCTATATTTTATATTTATTTTCACTGCTCATATTAAATTGGGACTAGATTGCAGTAATTTGATTATTTTAAGGTGGATGGCACTGCCCAGTTAATTAAAATTTAAGTTTTTTGTAAAAATGTACTTTATCTAAGTTATATAAATTTAGTTTTATTGTTCTGTTGTTTCTTTAGTAGATTGTGTGAAACTGAGGTTTTTTTAAACTGGGTGCCAGTGCCCAGTTATTTAAAATTCAAGTTTTTATTAAAATGAATTTGTGTTATATGTATGACTTAATTACCTGATTAATTAAAATTAGAGTTTTCATAAAAATATACTTTATTTATATTATAGATTTAGCTTGATTGCCGGGTTGTGACTGGTAGATTGCACAGCACTAAAGTTTTTTTAAGGTGGTCACCACTGCTCAGTTAATTAAAACTTGAGTTTCATATAAAATACTCTTTATTTATATTACAGATTTAGTTTGATTGTCTGGTTGTAGACTATGTGATACTTAGTTTATATTTATTTTTTTATATGATCTTTGGGAAATTAGTTTCAAGTTTCATTTTAATGTTTCTGTTGTAAATAATTATAAAAAGAATATTTAATATTTTAAATGTAAAATATTGCAAAGCAGAATTTTGAGTGCTGCTGTTATTTGGAAACTTAATATTGCACACAGTGATGTAATTTATGTTGGTGAAATAACTGTGCTGTGCTTCTTGCTAAAATTGAAGATTGTGTCTAAACTTCACAGACTGGTTAATTAAAATTTGAGTTTTAATTAAAAAGATACAGTTTGTATTATAGATTTATCTTTATTGCCCGGTTGTTAAAGTAGTAGGTAGCATTACCCTGAAGCTTTTTTTTTAAGGTGGGCACCACTGCTTGGTTAATTAAAATTCTTATTGTAATAAAAATATGCAATTTGCCAACGTTAAAAATTTAGCTTCATTGCAAACATTTGAACTTTTGTAGACTTTGTGATACTTAGTTTATATTCGTTTTTTATTACGTAATTTTTTGTAATTAGTTTCTAGTTATTAGCATTTTAATTATTCGATTATAAGTAACTATAATCAGGAATTCAAAATTTTGATATTTGGAATTTAAAATAGCACATGATTGCAATAATTGAAAATGAAACACCATTGGTAATTGATAGCCTGATATTGCACATAGTGACAAAATTTAGGACATCGAGATAGCTGTGCTGCTCTTGGCTCAAAAATAAGAAATTGTGCCAAACCAGTAGAGATCCCTGGTCTTTTACTTTTATTGTTTAACTTTTCAAGAACATGATATACAAAATCAGTACCAAACTATGAAAATACTAAATGTCAAATTTCATATTTTTAAAACTGATTTTTTTTTAAATTTAATTTGTGGGAAAATTTTCTGTCAGTTTATAGTGTCTTAAATATAAGAGAATAGCATATAAATAAGGACACTTCAAAGAGAAAAAGAACACCAAATGCTGTTTTCAAAGAGAAAAACAATACCAAATTTGCAGAATAGATTCCTGCTGAAACATTATACTCCTGTTGAAGACAATTTTACGCCCCTATACCAGTGCATTGATTTAAATCTTCAAAATGGGATTTCTCAGGCTAGAAATGGCAAGGACATTTGTTATGATGTAAACTATAATAAGATTTGATTCTGAGGTCACATTAAACCATTGGTACCTAGTGATTTGCTCAGCTGTTTATGTCTGTCTTCTATGCTGTTAGTGATGGGGGGTTGCTGAGATCCTGCATGGCGTTCCGTATGATTGTACTGAACCCATCGATTCCATATTTTGCTAACAGTCATGGTTTCTCGACCGACGCGAGCAGCAATATTAGGGTGCGATAAACCGCTATAATCCTTCTTCGATCAAAGTCAGGCACGTGCTGATAGGCATTTCTTCTTCTTACACGAGGCGTTGCAACAACTTTCTTTGCCGAAAACGTTGAAACGGAAATTGAGTTTGAGAAAACTGCTGACAAATCTCTGGTTTTATTCACATCGTAGATGTTGCTACTGTTGCCTGCTTTGTATGAATGCACTGAAAATCTAATCATTTGCATATCACAGCAAGTTCTACCTGTCGTGCAAATCCAATTTAACCTCTTTGAAAGTTTGAAAAATTCTTTTTTTGAAACTTTTGCAATAAAAAATTTCATGTCAATAAAAATTCGTATTACTTTGTTGATTATGCTTAAAAATAAAGTATATTATTTTGAACTTATAGTACTAACAAATATTGATTAAATTTAAATGTTACACTTGCAAATAATTTTAAATTGTAACTATTTTGTGTGAATTTGTAATTTTTCTAATTTGCAAAATTAGATTCTAATGAGTACCAGGAATACTTCATGTGTTTTCTATATTGCTGTCCGAAAAAAGTTGATAATAAAAATGGGAATTTCATTTTTAAACATTACTCAGAAAAGTAATTATAATTAAAAATGAAATTTAGTGGAATATGAATATTTGATGAATAGAAGAAAATAATTATACATTAGTGAAATAAAAATAAAAATTCATTTCCATTTTTATATAAATAAATTATTAAATATCACTCTAACAAATTATTTACAGAAAATTCGTATTTCTGTCCTCAATTCTAAAATTATTTTTTAATTTGATATTGTACTGTCAAAATTTATTAATCACATGTGATATTTTTGATTAACTGCTTATTTATAATATTAAATGTAGTATGTATGATTTCATGACATTAGTTTTTTTAGAAATGCAGGTTCCCATCAATTGCAGGGTGAATACTGTTTCTTAGTATTTGAAAATAAATATTTGAAGCATTTGGAAATATCTTGTACAAAAAAAATTCTTTATTGAGCCTGGAATTTTAATATTGTATGTAGTACTGCAAATATATATTTTGCTCTAACAAAGAACAAAGATGTTTATCCTCATTCAATAGTTCCCCAATTTGTAAGTTGAATAAATATTATATTTAATATTAATGTATTGTAATATCGAATATAAAACCTAATTTGAGGGGAAAATATTTTGCACAATTTTTTTCAAACAGCAAATGTTTTAAAAAAGTCTTCCACATATTGTTTAATATATCATTCTTTTTATTATATCCTCTCAATATCTTAAGAATCATTGCTTTGTAATTAATGTTGCTATACCAAAAAAATAAAATATATTGTACTGAAAATTAAAATAACTTTTCAAGATAATTGGCAGAGCGGTTAATATTCAGTGCGGTTATCTGATAGCAATGACAGCACTTGAATCTAAGATTGGATGCCATACATATCTGCAGCTGTCCATCCAGCATTATCATGATGCCAATTTGTCAGCATAAGGACTGCTATATTGACATTAATCAGTTGCTCAGCAACTGTTTAGGCTGTTTTTTATTCAGAAATCTAGAATATCCTAACCAGACAGCAGGCAAATGTTCTCTATAAAAGAAAGGCTATATAATATCTGTTATCTTACTGAATTGTATCTTCCCCAGTGCTTGAATGAAGAGTAGACAGAGAGGAAAATTGAAAAATATTATAAATGTTAAGAATATGATCACCATCTAGTGGCATTCACTCCAGTGTGATATTTCATGTCGTCAGTTTTCATCCTTTATAAAGTGTGACTAAACATGTATGCTGCCAACATTATTGTGAAAATCTAAAAGTAGTATGACATTTCATGTGTACAAATTCGCTGTTAATCACACATTGAAATTCCTGTTTGATCAGGGTCCTAGTTTGATAGTACATCCTGCAACAAACATAGTTAGGCTGTTTTTTCAGTTGTGTTTTTCAAATGATACTGCTACTTGACTCTGGAGTTATGATATTGTTTATGGTCCAGTAAGGTCATATGAATAGAATATTCATTTTCTCTGCTATTTGTTACAGCAGATGGTTGAGAAAATTTACACATATTGAAAATAACAATTAGTGACAGTGTTAGAGTTGGATTTCTAATTTATGTATAAAGGTTTTTAAAAAATTTGCTAACTGTTTGAGATTATTAGAGATGCAAATGGATCAAGCTTAGAACAAGTTTAATAAATATGAATTAAGATTGGTTTGATGGTTGATTTTTTTTTAAGAATTGAAGAGCTGGGTTTTGAACCTTGTTTTTAAACAGTAGAATCGACATTGCACTGAGTAGCATCATTATGAAAGCTTCTAGGTTGTTGCTGGCAATTTTTTCATGTCTCACTAACTGTGTAGCTTTACCTATTTTGAACCGTGCAGCTTAAAAACCAAACCAACCCTGTTTCTATATGTATTATGAACTCCTCAGTATCTATAATAAATCCTTAAGGAGGATAGTTGGCAGATGTGAAAGTCCCTTATTCACATCTGCCATATTGATGCCTTTTACTTAAGATTATCTATTGTCTGGTGTCTAATTTAATTGTGAAATGAACAATCATGGCTGATATTTATTTCGTTTTTAATCATAGTATATAATACTTAAACGTTTTGATATAAGTGTAAATGATAATTTCATTAATTTATTATTGTATTGACCTTGATAATATGCTTTTTAAATAATATTAATTTAATTAATTCTTGTAATATTTATTTTTTATGTTGATAATTAACTACTCTTTTAAAATTATTCAAATTTTTCAATATAAATTAATGTTTTTAATTCAATTATAGATGACTTAAAAACACTGCTTTTTACTACCATAGACGCTCCTTGTTGTATTTAATTTTTTTGTATTTTCGGCATTTTATTTTTTACTTTAACTAAGAAACATGTTTGTTGCCACAACTGTGGAAAATCCTCATTGCGATTGCCTTTGTCCCGACAAAACGAAGATGATAAATTGAGTTCAAATGAAACGAAGCCAACTACGTAGCAACAGAGTGAGTTTTCCCTTCTATTTTTTTTTTAATGAACGGGATGGAGAAAAGAATATTTTCCTCTTTGTTTCCTTTTGTATGAGAAACAAGGAACTTTATTTTGACATCATTGTTCTTTCCCATCAAATGTCTGGATTGTCTGCAAGTGTCTTTTGATTGTTTAAGAATGAATCAAGTACTTTGGTTTCATTCTTAAACAATCAAAAAATTGAAAAAATATCAAAAAGAAAACAAATTGAAAAGAAAAATATAAGATTAAAGTTAGCAAAAATAAAAAAACGTTTTTTAATTTTTTTAGTTTTGTAATTGGAATTAAAATTATCATTTGTGTCTATTGTGTCAGTGTGAGGATTAACCACTGGTTCGTAAAAACTTGAGTGTTCGTAAATATGCACGTCTATTGTATTTACGATAAGAAATAAGCTGTACGCTTCTTCTACAACTTGTCTGCATGACGATATAGGCCCCTAGGTTTTAACTTTGCCAAAAGTAAATAAGACTCCAGATTAGATATTTATCCTCAACGGATATTCAAATTAAAGTGCCTTTGAACTGTGGACTGATCAGCAGTGCAGTGCCTTTACATAAATCTGTTAAGATTTGATAAGGCACTTCAGGCTGTCTTAAATACAAAATTTGTTTTCCTAATTGTTGCCATTCTTCCTGTAATATGGAAGACTTAGGTTTGATTACTCTCTAATTTTTTTTTCATTCACAGTGGGCTAGCAATAAAACTGCGCTTCTCAGAGTAAAAGGTTTTCTCATTTGATCTTGGATCAAGGTTGGTGACAGGTAGAGTGTATCTACTGATACACGCCAGTCTTTTCCGCTGAACTTTGTGAATGTTTCATAAATTCATAATTTTTCTTATAAAATTACAAATTTTCAAAAAATAAGCTATGCAATCAAAAACCTGATTGTATTGATTATTACATTGCATACATATATGTGAGGTTGAATTAAACTTTATTATTTTTCATTTACTTCTTCTGTTTTAGATGTGTTCTAGAAATCTCCCATCAAGCATGGATTCACAGTCACAACGTGAGAAAAAGAGAATTGCACGTATTGGTGTAAAGTCTGCCGAAAACGTGGATGATGGTCTTGATTTCATGTCCAAAATCATTAAAGATATGGATTCCCAAATGCTACATTCCAATGCAATTGACTCGCTTTATAGGACACAAGATGAAATTTTTAATAAAGATCCTACTTTAAGTATTGAACAGGTGTCTGCTGGATCTTCAATAAGGGGTTCACAAAGAATAAAAGTGCCAAAACCACCAAAGAAACTTTTACCTGAAAAAAAACACCCTCTCATGGAAAAATGTCAAAGAAATTTGAAGTATTTGAAGCATAATAGAAGTATACCAAAGCAGCGAGCTCATGTTGGTTATATTCCCAAATCACCAATTGTAAATAACTCGGAAAAGCAAAATAATTTTTTTCCTAAAGAGAAAAAATGCAGTAAGTTGGAAAAAGAAAGGAATACCTACCATCAAAGATGTAATAAAGAGAAGGCAATATCTGATTATTTAGACACTAAAGAAATCGCTGTAGATAATGACTCAGATGCAGATTTTGAAAATTTCATTCGCGAGGTAAAAGAAAAGAAGCTCGAATCTGATGAAACGGATTCTGATTCATATAAAACTTCGAAAAATCAAAAGAAGCGTAAAAAACGCAGGAGTGCAAATAAACGCAAAATTCTAAAATCTACTAAAAATAAGATTGCTTCAAAATGTAAAAATACTTCATTGGTAACAGACATCCGTAATTCTGGCTTCGAACGCTTAAATAATCACTTTCCAACATCATCAGGTTTATCTCTTTTGGAAAAATTAGAGGATAGTGACAGTGATGATGCAGCAAATATAATTTTAGATTCTGATCAATTATCCCTTACTGAATCAGAAGCACCTATAACATTGAATCACAAAAACAAATCTAAGGAAATCGCTTTCACCGATTGCAGTGAAACTGAAAATAGTATGAATGTATTGCCATTAACATTTAATTTGCATAGTGAAGAATTTAAAAAATATATTGAAGAGCATTTCACATGTAGCGTCCGAATCAAACGCGATCCTGTTTTGGATAAAAGGGTAAAATCTGTTACTACATGTGACCATTCTATTTCAACTATGATAAGAACTTCTGAATCAATTGAACGGTGTGATGTTTCAGATCAAGTGAATGATGATCCTGAAATTATTGTTCTTGAAAATTCTACAGATTCAGATGATGATTGTCAAATTATTTATGAAGCTCCAAAGCCTAAAATTAAACCAGCAGATACTGTTGTCAGATTGAATGAAGAAAATTGGACGAAGTCATTAAACTTACCAATCTCTAGCTCTCATCTTCCAATTTCCATGTGTAACAAGTTACCGACGGAGACTTCTAATAATTGTTTCACAGATGACGGAAATTCTGAATTTAATATTCAAATAATGACTGTACAATCTTTAAGTGACCCAAATAATTCAACTTCTGTGGATACATTTCAAAATAATACTAATGTTAATCTTAATAATAGTTCTCCCTTTAACTCTACAAGCAATGCATGTGGACAAAATAGAGAAATTTCAAAGGTAAATGAGGAAATCCAATCAAGTACATCGAAAGTTTTAATTCCAAATTTAGATGAGCTTCTGAGTAAAATAAATTTTGATTTAGTTAAAAAAATTTGCAGCCAATCTAATTCATCTGTAGATAATGAAAACTATGGTAGTTGTATTGATAAGAGATTAGATACAGCAGTACCTAATGATACTGGCAGTCAAATTTGTTCTGAAGAAAATCCATTGTCAGAAAAGTGCTTAAAAACGGGAATTAAAAGAAAAACTTCATCATATGAGCTTAAGACTGATGTTTTACGGTCTAACTGGAAAGAGAACTGTGACTCAAATGCCTTAAACGCTGTTTATGATACAAATTATAACATTTCGCCAGATTTAATAAACAATGACATCAGTGGTGTTAATGTTCGACATATTTGTAAAACAGGAAATAAGATAGATTTTAAGGAAGCTTCTATAGAAAATGCTAGTGGAAAAATTAATTTGTGTACTAGTGGGACCACTTATACTGAGAATTTATTACAGTGCGATTTTAAAAAAAAATTTCATCAGCCTTCAGATATAGCGGAGAAGGATTTAAAATTTGATTTATCAAAACAAAGTTCACAGCAAATTTTAAAAGATACTGTAGAATTAAGTGCTTGTGATCAAAATTATATGAACCATAGCTCTCGGGTAATTAAGTGTGATACTTTGTCAGATACTCAGACTATTCCTACGTTTGCGTGCGAAAGTAAAATAAATTATGTTAATCAGAATCATAGTACATGCATTAATTCTGTGTTACTTGACAGAAGTACAAACTTACCAATGAATAGTCATTCTGAGAATGAAAGTAAAGTATATGAAGTAAATTTACATAAAAGAAAAAAGCTCTATCAAAATGTATCAGACGAGTTGGATATGATAGCTATGACAAATATTCGGGAATTATGTGAACAAAAGCATGATTTGTCGCCACTTTTAAACTTATATGATAAAGCGTTAAAACAATACGATAAAATCGTATCTGCTGAAATGAATGTTTACACTGGCTTAAAAGATTTGGAAGAAGATCAAATAAAAAGAATAAAACATATTGAGGCCGCCATTCGTAATCTTGTACATCATGATCCTTGTTTCCGTGAAGTTAAAGAAGAGTATTTGGAAAAACAGTGCATGTTAAACAACAAATCTCATTCTGTTGATAAAAATGATTGCGAAGTACAGCATCAGGAATCTACATTGTGTGGCACATCAAAGGTAAGGAATCAATTTTAGGAAATTTGTAATTCCATAATTAAAAATTTTTTATTCCAATATTGTAAACCACAACTTATGTAATCTTTTCCCTGTGTATGTGATTTATAATTCCTGCTTGCGTGATGGAGTGTATGTAATTTCAATTCTTAGAAATATATATAAAGCATTAAAAACTTTTTAAATTTCTGTAAACTACTGTTCACAGTGATTTGCTGTTTGAAAAGAATGGTTCAAAATAATATTCGTGGAGAATTCTAAGTTTACAGTGGAATTGCAATAACGCCACACTTTGCTAACAGAAAACATTAAGAGAACACTTATATCAAATCCAGTGATTTGTATGGAAATATGTTCAGTAACAGGCTGAACTTATTGCATTCTTTCTAATACCCAAAATCACGGATATTATCGTGAAGAATCTTTTACGTCATTAACATTCATATGAAAAGGCTTGACATTTCTGCGGACTTCTTTCTTTGGTCATATTTATTGGTTTAGTTTGACTACCAGCACTTATTGTTTGTCTAAGAAAGCTAATTAAACCAAGTTAAATTGGGTTTTTAAACAACTAAGACCCAGCTTCGAAGCTTAAAGCAAAAGCTGTGCTCTAAAAATATTGCCTGCTTAAATTGACGAACACGCGTCAATAAGATAACTTGATGAGCCTTAGTGCTATAAACAATGCTGTTGCAAGTATCGATCGCTCATCAGAACATAAAATGTGATTCGATCCTTTCCACTGATGACCAACGAGGCATGGTTGTTGCGCTTGTCTTCTGCGAGCATATTTATTTGAGTGGATGTTTGTAGTTTCGGTGTTTAAAAATTTTCTGAGGTTTCTTGTTGCATGGAATACAGATTACTATGAAATCTTCATGTATTATTAATGAAATAGCTGCTTCACTTCCTGGATTTCGGTGTATCGTTTTCAACCGAAGACTGAAATGTTAAAAAGTAGATTAAATTTAATTGCAAATTATGATTTCTTGGTCAGAATGGCGAACTCTGAGATGAATTTTGGGAAAGTATTGATTTGTATGATGGAAGATACTTTCAAACAGTCTTGGCCGCTATTATATTTATCTTAGAATGGCTGTTAGCTAAGTGTGAATTTGAAAAATTATCGCATATCTGATAAACAAAAACTGAAAACTCTGATCCAGAATTAAACCAGCTGCCTGTTTAAATTGAATCGAAAAGATTAATAAGAAATAGAAACGTTCGAAAGGTTATTGAAATTCTAAGTGTTTAAATGAAAGCCTTGGTTGAGCCTTGCGTTCTTCCATCACCAAGAGGAAACATTATTCCAATATCATTTTCATTAGAACAAATGAAATTTCATTTGTTGCAAGAAGAGTATTGGAACTATCTAAAAAAAAAAGATGGAATCGCCCGATTTGACAGTTTGAATTCAATAGCGTAATTGGTACAAAACCGAACTACTGTTAGAAATTAGCTTTGAAAATAACGAAACATTTTTGAGTGAGCACTGATTCTGATGAAATTAATTCCAAAGATTTCTTTAAAATGAGTGGTTAACTTGAGTGTTTAAATTTGTTTCTTTATTTTGAAGTATACTCATGTCTATAAATTAAGGATAATTCAGAATCATTCAGAAGTTGAACTCTAAAATATAAATTTCACGTGTAGAATTATCACGCACGTCTTCAAGAATAATATCCAAATTACAAGAAACTACCAGATGGTGCCGTTAGTACGTCACAATGACGAGAGTGTAAGAGAGGAATATCTAAGGAATGGTTGCAAAGAAATAAAATTGAGATGTTTTACGTGGTAGAATTATCGGCCATCTTGAAAGCGGATGTACCCAGCTGGAAGTATCCGAGGAACTTAAAATCGCCGGTCTTAGGCCACGGTTCCAAAATGATGGTACTGTGAGTAGACGTTACAGCACAGATCACCCCGAGTTACAACGCCGAATGAGGACTGGTAAAAAAACAGACGGATCACAGCATCAGACCTGTCTTGGCAGTTCTCTTCAGCTACCGGAACGACAGTTTCAAGGCAGACAGTGTGCAGACGCTTAGGACACATTGGTCTATATGCTCGTAGACCTGTTAGATGTGTTGCACTTACCGGAACTCACTGTCGCCTGCTGTTAGCCTGGAGTAGAAAGCATGCATTATGGACACCGCAACAGTGATCTTGTGTGATGTTTTCCGACGAGTTCAGGTTTAGCTTTCAGTCTCATTCTCGATGGACTTCAATATGGAGATTATCAGGTATCCGTTACCACCAAGAGAACACCATTGAACGACTTCATTTATGTGGTGCAGGATTGTTCGTTTGGGGAGGAATTATTCTATGTTCTAGAGCTAAATTGCATGTACCCATGACCGGCCACATTTAATGAAATGTCATTCTGGAACAACATGTAAGTTCGTTTCGGGGCACCATAGTTAGAGTTTCTGTTTATGGATGACAACACCCGTCCTCACCGTGTAAACATAGTAGATGAATGCCTTCAATCGGAGGATATCATCCATATGGACTGGTCAGCATACTCACCGGACTTGAATCCAATAGAGCATGTATGGGACATGCTTGGCCGACGAATTGCAATCCGTCAACCCCCTCCCACATGTCTACCGGAAATTCGGATAGCATTGCTTGTTGAGTGTTGTTAATGTTCCTTAAGAGCAGATCGATAATTTGATACATAGCATGCCTGGACGTTGTACCGTTTGTATTGCATGCCGTTTGGTAAAGCCAATCGCGCTTTCATTTCAAGAAATATGCACAAAAGAGGGCCGTCTTACAAGATACCAGCTTTATGAATGTTTAAAGAAGTTGATTGTAAATGCTGGTAGAGAAGGTGCTTAAAACTTTCGTACAATTTGTTGAGCGCTAGCGTGCTGTAGGGCGCATTGAAGCAGGACAGTCGATTTCAGATGTTACTCTTTTCTTCGGCGTTCATCATTCTGTAATTTCACGTTTATGGAAACAATTCCAAACTACACAGACAATTGTCCGAAGGCCATAGCCTGTCACTCAAGGGTTACAAACCCCGCGGAAGATCGATATATTACGATTTTAGCGAGGCGGAATTGCAGAGCCATCTCCACACGTGTGACATCTATTGTTACAGCATTCATTGGTCAGGTGATATCTGCAGCTACTGTATGTCGAAGATTACATATGAGTGGACTACACGCCAGAGTACCTCGAGTCTATCCGTCCAATCAAGAGGGGCTCGTTTAAAGTAGTGCCGGAAACATATCAATTGGACTGTGTCTGACTGGGCCAATGTCATGTTTATTGATGAGTCAAGATTTGCTCTGAAGCCAGATGACAAGCGGATAAATATGGCGTGAACAAGGAATATGCAATCAGACCCAAAACATAACCGATCATCACGCATTCCGAGGCGCAAGCATTATTGTATGGGCAGTCATTAGGATACCGCACCGATTTGAACATCTTTATACGGGGTTCTGTAACGGCTGTCCGGCATCGAGATGAAGTCCTAGAACCCATTGTGAGATTGTATGATGCAGCAGTTGGTTCTACTTTTGTTTTAATGGGTGATAACTCACGTTCCCATAGAGTATTCATGAGCATCCAGGTAGTCTTCGTCGACATGAGAGAGCGAAGGGATTGCGCGTATGGCGTGGCCAGCATATTCGCCCGACCTTAACCCCGTTGAAAATATTAGGTATGCTCTAGGTCGTGCTGTATCTTCACGTTTCCCTCCTCCAATCACTAATTGAGCTGGAAACTGCTTTACAAGAAGAATGGTCATTGCTTAATTCTGCGGAGGTTGACCACCTAATTGAAAGCATGGTCACAAGGTGTAAACTTTTTAAGATGAAGGGAGATCACATACCCTATTATTGTCCTTTTTTCATTTTATGCTGTTTATTTTCACTTTATACACAATTCTGTTTAAATCTCTAGCATGTCATTAACTGATAACTTACAAAAATTTAATATTGTTTTCATTTCTGTATATAATTGATATTATTTTACGCATAAATATCTATGCAACTTTCCTGCCGAATTTTGTGTCTGTCAAAGCAGTATTTGTTGATTTTTTTTGCAATTTACATCTTCATGCTCAACTTTTGGAAGTGAGTGTATTTTGATGTTAAGTATATTAACACTTTGGCAATTATTTTTAAACTTATGCCGAAAACTAAGCATTAAAAAAGTGTTTGCCACCTATCAAACTTAAACATAAGATTCGTTCCCTAAAAGTGTTGATATCAAACAAAAAATTTGAATTCCCTGTATGTTTTAGAGTTTTAGTTAAATTATTTGTAACTTCATATTTTGTTGTCCTACATATAAACAAGCTAAGTCAAACTGAACAGAAAAACTCGTAAAATCTCTTCTAATATAATTATCTGTATTTTGATTATGTAAAGCTCAATCCCACGACTTTGCAATTTTACCTTGATCAATCCCATGTCAAATATCTCAGATCTGTTAAAATTAAATTGTATGCAATTTATATTGTTGTTTTGTAAAACATTTTTGTCTTAATATAAAATCTTCCTACACTAATCAGAGAAATCCTACACTAATCAGAGAAATTTTTTTAACTTAGAAATAGTTGAATTTTTTAAATGTAGAAAGATTTTGTGAATGTGTTAAAAACTAATTCATTTTGATTTATAAATGAAATTAAAAAACTTATTTAAAATAGATTTCTAATGAAGATGTCAACTTGAAGAATGCGTATCAAGTGAATAAAAAACAACAGGTATGTTAACTTTCATCCAGTAGTTGTCATTTTAAAATTGAATTTGCTGTGTTTTTATGTAATATTAGTCATAATTAAAATATCTCTTTAATTGTTATCAAGGAAATGATTAATAAATTATAATGAATTTTCTATTTTTGCTATGCAAGGATATTAAATTTTATATTTCTATTGTGTTTATGTGAAAATCATCCTCATGTTTGTTGCAGAACAATTGCATCCAAGATCATTATTCTATTAGGATTAACTATTTTAATGTACTTTAATTGCAATTATTACATGTATAAAATGATTATTGTGCATATTTCTTAGATATTTTTATATCATGGCATAGTTTCATGTGAAAATATCGTAGAATCTTAAAGCTTAGAATAATAAATCTTTAGCTTTAAATTTCAATAGAAAGATACTCCTAATGCTTTTTTTTTCCTCATAGTGAAGAAATACATGGCGAATGTCAATGTACATCAATTGTACTGAGACTGTTTTTTTAATTGTTCATATTAATGAGCTATAATTGAAAATTTTTATCATTATTCATTTAGTTTAAAATATTATCGTAGTTTACAAATCAGATGGTTATTGATTTGTATAACCACAATTTTTATAGGGTAAGTAGTTATTGTGATATCCATTATTCCAAGAAAATTTTTATTTATGTAAGGATAATTATTTTAAAATTCTCTAATTTCTTAATTGTAATTTTAATAAGTTAAATAAATCGTATTATTTCCATTTAAAAGCTTCAACTGAAAATTGGAATTGATCTGAAACAGATTGTGATCTGGCGTTATAATGTATATTAATGTTCAGAAGTAAGACTGATTGTATCACTTTATAAATTTTCGTATGTAGTGATGATACAAAGTTACTGGTTTTTTATTTTAGGTATGGAAATGTGACAACTGCGGGAAAGAAGCCAAATTTCGATGTCAAAAATGCTTAAAAGTTTTCTATTGTTCTTCAGAATGTGGCGTAAGTGTTCCTTTTTACTAATGGATAATATCAATTTTTCAAAAGTTAGGAAATCGTCAATATTGCTGGAAAGGCTGGACAATTTAAGTCAATTATTCTTTCAATTCAAATCAAAAGATTGGCTTTTATTAATGAACTTAAGTTATAGGAAAATTTTGACATGTAACAAAAAAAATTACAGTTTAACTGAAAAACTGATTAGTAACGAAGACATACTTGAAAAAGGGATGAGTAATTCAGCATTATATAATAATTTAAATTAAAGTACCTTGGTAATCGGGTACCTTGGTAAACAGATGAAAACATCTGTTAAAATTTCGTTTTTATGTCTCATGTACAAGGGCCATTTTTAATCGTTAAGTTGTATAAATCTCGCATTTATTCGTAAACTACTGACATTTTTAATTTAGTTGACAGTTGTAATAAGGATTTAAAATTGTGCTTCAAAAAGCCGACGTCAACACACACTAAAAGTGCTACACTAGTGCCAGTGGCTCTTGATATCACAGGCCCAGCTGGCAGCCGAATGGTTAGCGCTCTTGCCTTCGGTTCAACAGTTCGTGGGCTCGAATCCCACCTTGGGCATGGATGTTTGTTGTGGTTCGGAATCCACTTTAAACCGTAAGTCCCTGTCTAATTAGCCTTCGTGTGCAAAAAATGACCGTTGAGCGACGAAGAAATCAAACCTTGATATCACAGTACGTGGAAAACCGTTCACAGGTGGAGGAATGATAAAAAAAAACATGTAATTGCAGTAGCCGAACAGATGTGCCCTCCGTAAAGGTGAATTTAGGGAAATGAAAATGACATGTTACATAACGACTATTAAATGTATCCTACATATTAAATTACATACAACATTGCATAAAGTACAGTTGCCTTTTACTTTTTTCCAAACCAATCAATAACAATAATGTGTAATCTAATGAGCTAATAACTTATTTTTCTAATTTTAGATTCAATATTGGGAAAATGTGCATAATGTCGACTGCAGCTGAAAGAATTATTAAATATAATCATACATTTGCAGTAAGTACTGTTGCCTTTTACATTTTCTCTTAACCAATTAAATAAAATGTGTTTTCAGCTTTGAGCTAATAACTTTTTTTCTAATTTTAGTTTCAAAATTGGGAAAATGAAAATGTCAACTGCAGCTGAAGCAATCTGTAATACAGAATGTATATTGGAAAATAGCAGTATATAAACAATTTAATAAAAGTCTTTCTTACGTTGTGGTTGTCTTCTTTCGTGTGTATAATTTCTGAGAATATATGGAAAATTAATTTATAGTTTAAAAAAATTATTTTCTTTCTCATAATTAGTTTACATTAAATCTATAAACATGTGAAAAATAAATTTTACTTGTAGTATAACGGAGCAAGTGTGTTGGTAATGTTGAATACATACCAACTACGAAGTTGAGTTCCAAAGATCTGCATTTTTGTGTATCTTTGGAGAGAAACCATCTGGAATAAAGACCAAAGACTGCTGGCCATTGTAAATGCAATGCCCTGAAGGAAGAATGCAAATTATTAGAATAGTCAGCGCAGGCACACATCAGCCTGTGGCTTGTGACGATTTAAAGCACAACAATACTGGTTTTTTTTTTTTTCAAAAAATAAAAACGATCAATTATGCCATGTAGAAAGCATTTGATACTAAATCCGTGTTTGACAGAGGAAGGATGGTAGCCTACCCAGAATGTGGAACTCTCGGTGTATTGTTGGACTAAATCAAATAACTGTAATGCGGATATGTGATCGTTGAATGCAGGATGGTACGACTGACCGACGTGCCCACCTCAGCGCACGTCGTCACGTGATAGGCAAATTGTGCGCATGGCAGTGACGGATCACAGCATATCCAGTGTCTCCATTCGTTAACGTTTATAGCAAAGGTCCATTGCCGCAAGACATCCATTGCCTCTTCTACCCTCGACGTAGAGCCACAGAAGGCTCCGCCGTCAAGGGTGCGATGGAAGAAGGATGTGAACGGCAAGAAAGAGACGAGTCACGCTTCTGTCTGTAACACCATGATGGTCGTATTCAAGGCTGGAGACACCGTGGAGAGTGGATGCTGAGTTATAAACTGCCACACTGGTTCTTCACCGGGTATTATGGTATGGAGTGATATTGGATATCACTCTCGCTCTCTTGCCGGTACTTTAAACAACCAGCGCTACATTTCCGAAGTGTTGGAGCAGGTTGTCCTTCCTTACTTTCACGACTTGCCTACAGCCATATTTCCACAGGATAATTAGTGACCACACGTGACACGCATTGTCCGAGGGTTCTTCGTCAATTGTCAGATTGAATTGCTTTCTTGGCCGGCTCGCTCTCCGGATCTTTTGCCGACCAGAAACATGTGTTTCATGGTTGCTGAACGTTTGACATCATTAGATCAACTTTGGCGACGTGTGGAGGCTGCTTGTTTTGCTGTGCCCCAAGAACACATCCAAAGTCTCTTTGAATCAATGCCGAGGCGTTGAATGTTGTTGTGTCCCAGTATATTAATTATTATCTTGCTTGTAAGGCACATCACAAAAAATCTAATTTTGAAAGACACTGACCGATCATTTAGTATCTGTTGGTGATGCAAGAAAGGCAGCAGTCGAAGAACTCCAGGAGACAAGAAAGGTCAATTTCTGTTTTTAATCACTGAGTATAATGTTCAAATATTGCAAGTTTTGTAGTACAGGAGATCGCAAGTAAGGTAAATTTGCCGGTTCTGGAACAGCAGTGGCACCGGCAGCACGGTTGAGTTTAGTTTTTCTCCTACTGCTGAGTTGAGTTGTTTTTTCCTGCTATTGATTTGAGTTGTTTTTTTGCTGCTGAGCTGAGTTTTTTTTTGCTGCTAAGTTGAATTGTTTTTCTTCCTGCTGATGAGTTTTGGTTTTCATTTCTTTGATAGAGTTGGGTTGTGATTCATCTTGCTGCTACACTGAGCTGTTAACATCGCTTTCTTTAAAAGAGTTGAAGTAAACTGATTTGGAAGATTTTTTTATATTTAGAATTCCTATGCATTTGGTGGCACAGTGAAGTTTACATTTTAGGGATGGCAACACTATGCATTGTCTGAAACATGAAATAAGTTTAAATATTTTTTAGAGTCAGTGCTGCCATCTAGTTCCAAAAGTACACTACTGGCCATTAAAATAGCTACACCAGGAAATTGGCACACCACACACGTGAAATTTGCATGACAGGTAGAACTCGCTGTGATATGCAAATGATTAGATTTTCAGCGCATTCATACAAAGCAGGCGACAGTAGCGACATCTACAATGTGTATAACGACAAAGATGTTGCACCGACCCACCCTAGGGTATGCGGTGAAAGAACGCGTGCGATAGTAAGTACTTGGGAGCCGAGATTGGCACTTGGCCAGGACAAAGTCCGAACAGTGCAGGGTGAAAACACCAAAGTAAAAACACAAGAGTCCCAGCCAGGGAAAAGACGTCTCAAAGCGCGTTCTATTGTTTCTCACTCTGACTGGAAGATTGGGCCAAACAGGCCTTTATTTAACAAAAATATGTACAATAATAAGGAAATAAAAGGAGTTACAAGCAATGAAAGTATTTACAGTGGGAAATTTATATACAATAACTACAGGAAAGAGATTTACAACATATGGTGGATACCAACAAGGCGTTGGCTTACAATTGGCTTACAATTGGCTATCAGTGGGATGGAGCTCTTTTATTTGGAATTGGAGCTCCTGCTGGATGATTTCTCGGATTCCTATTTGTGCTTTAGGGATTTTATATAATTGAATGAAGTTAATGTCCTTGTAATTCTTTGGGAACCACTTAGCGTGGACTGGCTCATATCTGTCACATTGGAGGATGAGATGTTCTGGATCGCAGACTGCACCATCATGTGGGCAAAGTTCCGACTTGTTGTGGAACCTGTTGCGATATTTCCCAAAGACACCATGTCCGGTAAAAACTTGATTTAGATAGAAGTCTCCATAAATCCTAGCTTTAGATACTTTGGGGCAGAATTGGTGAAGTCTTCTAGCCTTATCTGATTCGTCCCAATTTTCCTGCCAGCGCTGAATTAAATGGTTTTCGATCAATTTCTTAATTTGTTGCTTGCTGTATCTGACATTAACATTAATTGTGTTTAGTTTCGTAGCATCTTTAGCCGCAGCGTCCGCTTCCTCATTGTGTACGATTCCACAGTGGGCCTTTACCCAATGAAAGGTGAAGCGGTGACAATGTATATCAAGAAGGTTTTTGATGTTTCTAACCGTATCACTAATAATATCTGATGATGAGATTGCGTGTAGTACAGAACGGGAGTCTGTATGGATGTGGCAAGTTTCATTAATTAGTATGATGTAATTAATTGTATCTAGGATAGTTTGGGCTTCGGCCTCGAAGACAGTGGCTTCGTCATTGAGCCGTTTTTGAATCTTGTGGATTTGTGTTTGATCTTTAAATATGATAAAGGCACAACCAGTACGATTATTCATCCTGGAGCCGTCTGTATATGCAAAGACATAATCGTGATTGGTTTGAAAGTCCCAGTGAATCTTTAAAACTTTCCATGGTGGATCGTGGATACTAGTGTAGGTCCATGCGTTGTTGGGATTTAATTTAATTTCGTTAATTTCAATTTCCTTGTGTCTTCTCCACAATTGAAATTTAAGCGATTGAGCCTCAGCCTTCAGGTGAATGGGCGGACATCCAGTGAGGACTTGGAGTGCATGAGTGGATGTGGTTTTGTATGTTTTTGCTATCTTGAGGAGGGCAATCCTTTGAATTTGCTGGAGCTTATTGTTTTGTTTTACTGTGTTGTTGAACCACGCACGTGATCCATAAAGGATGATACTCTCAATGGCAACGTTGTATATCATTTTCATGACTGCGGGTCTTAAACCCCAAGTTGCTCTAGTGACTCTGGCTAGTTTATTTGTGATCTTGTGAATGGTATCTTTAATTTTTGACAGGTGACAGTTCCATGAGAGTTTTGGATCCATAATGAGACCAAGATATTTTAGCTCTCTAGTGTATGCTAACCTCTTTCCTTCCAAGCTTACTCCCGGTCTTCTGGTGATATCTTTACCGAATTCGAAGATAGTGTACTGACATTTATTAATACTAAGCTGTAATCCGTAATTTTTTGTCCAGGTCTCAACCATGCTGAGGGGCTTTCTAACTTGTTTAGTGAATTTAAAGTAGGAAGTACTAGTGAAGATTAAGGCAATGTCATCCGCGAAAGCTTGGCAGATAGTGTGAGTATCAAAATCATTAATGAGTAGCCAAAGAAAAGGTCCTAAACTGGAGCCCTGAGGTACACCATTAGTGTAGTTGACAAATTGAGATTGTGCGTTGAGATAGGTCCTGTCGTCGAGGAACGAGCAGATAGTTTTGAAAATATTGTTTGGAACTTCTTAAGTAGGTTGATTAAGTCAACCCATCTGGCCGAATTGAAGGCATTTTTGATGTCTAATGAAACCATGCAGGTGTAGAGTTTGGACTTCTGATTTGATCTGATAATGTTTGTGATTTGATGGATTGCGTCGGAGGTGCTTTTCCCTTTACTAAACCCAAATTGATTTGGATGTAAGAGGGAGTTGGCGTGGAAGTAGTGGCTGATCCTTTTGTATAAAAGCTTATCGAAGATTTTCCCCCAGATGGGGAGAAGACAAATGGGCCTATACGCCTCACATTTAGACTGGTCTTTGCCGTCTTTGGGTATGAGTATGACCCTAGCTCGCTTCCAGATTCTGGGAAAGATGCCTTTTCGCAAGCAAAGATTGAATAAGTCCGTGAACCAAGTTCTGTCTGTATTGAAAAGTGCTTCATAAACGTCCAGACTGACGTCATTGAAACCGGGCGCTTTATTTCTGTCCATGGAATTAATTACCTCCTCAATCTCATCACTGGTAATCGGCGGATCGTCAGGAGTCGCAGTGGAAGTAGATTGAATTTGGATAGCTGAAAAAGGGAAGTGGAACTTTAGGATCTCATCTGTTGCCTCATCTGGGGTACTGGTATAGTCGCCATTATTGAGTAAAATGGGAGTGGTTGGTTCTGGTCTTTTGATCTTATCTCTTACTAACTTGTAAGTGCCTCCGAAGGCGTTTCTTTCAGTAATGGCCCCTAGATATTGTCGGAAGGCCGTTTGTTTTGTAATAAGTATATGTTTTCTGTACTTCGCAGCAGCCTTTTTGAAGTCTGCTTTTCTAAGGTCTCGGGTTGAGCTGTCCGTTTCAGCTTGAAAGCGTCTTCGGAGTGCCCTGACTCGACTTCTTTCTTCTGTAAGAGCCGGAGTCCACCAGGAGTTCCGGTTGGACTGTGGTGAGGTGTGGATTAAGGTGTTTGTGCTTTTTGCACATCGCTAATATATGTTTTTCAATATGTTCAATTTGTCTCTCAGGTTCGTTTAAACTTGGAATTGGAAATTGGATCGGAATGGTCTTTAATTCTTCCTTAAACTCCATCCATTTAAGAGTGTTAGAGTTGTAACGAAAATTGGTTTTGTATTTGGCTTTAGTGTTAGTAATATCGAACGTCATTAACTGATGGTCACTAGCGGAGAAAGTATCTCTGATGGTCCAATTGGCGATGTTTTTACTATTGAGGTTCTTAGTGATGAGAAGGACGATCCAACTCTCGCCTAGGGTGCTATTATAAGTTGGTCTACTATTGGCGTCATTTTCAAAGATTAGATCATGTTTAGCCGCAAATTCAATTAAGGTGTTGCCTCTTTGGTCCGTGCTCCTTGGGCTCCAGGTTGAGAATTTCGCATTGAAATCGCCTAGAATGATCCACTTCCGACTGTGATGGATCGCAAGCATTTCACCTAGTTCCCTAATGGAATCACTCAGGTTGTGGGAGGGTGGGCAATAGATAGAGCAGATATTGTAATGTTCGTTATTGAGAACAGTTTGAATGATGACAAGTTCGTCCGAGACAAGAACCGGTGTGACTTGGAACAGTTTGTTGTTGATCACTGCGGCCTTGGGGTTTTTGCTGGTGGTGATAGTTAAGTCGATGGGAAAGCCTGAGATATGTCCTTCAAAAGTGAATGGATCATTTATTGAAATAAAGTTTAAGACTTTAATATCTTGTGCAAGTGTTGCGTTTGCAGCACGGCAATGATTAAGATTAAGGTGGGCGAATTTAATACAGTCTTTGTTAGTCGTATTATTCATAGTTAGTCTTAGAAATTAATTTGTTGATCTCCTTTAAGTAAATGGGGCACTTTTTATCGTTAGCTTGATGATTGGAATTAAATTTGGTTTTAAATTTACAGTTACTTTCCTCGCAGTTCTTACACTTTATTTCTTGCTCACAATTTTTGTCTAAGTGTTCACCTGAGCACTTCCTGCAAGACTCCACGCCTTTACAGTCCTTAGCGATGTGGCCGAATCGAAGGCATTTAAAGCATTGACTTACGCGCAAATATTCTCTGAATTGGACCGATGTCCATCCTAGATATAATTTTTTCCTAGCTTTTAATTCTTTTAAAGTGGTCCCGTTTACTGTCAAGATCCAGTTAGTTCCAAATTTTCCTTTGAAGCTGTGAACAGCCTCCAATTTTGCTGATTCACTAAGAGAATTTTGCGAGATTAATCTTTCCGCAATTTCTTTCTTTTTAATTTCCCTGTCAACATTAAAAATAATGATTCTCGGAGTCTTAGGTTCTGGCTTTTGAATGTCTACTTTCTCAGAAAGTTTATCATTAGTTTTAAATTCCTCAATAAGTTTCTCGATTTCTTCCATCGAGCTAGTTTCCAACACTATTCCTCCCTTTCTCACGGGTCGTATTTTTTTAATTCTGAGTCCTAGTTTCATGGGGTTAATAGCACCTTTAATAAAGTTTTTGGTCTCTTCCGAGAAACGTTTTAGGATAAACTAGTACTATGTTTTCGCTGTCGAGATTGTTCTCGTTTAGCTTTGCTTCTACTTCTGGTCTTATTTCCCTTAGGCTTGCCTCTCTTAACCACTTTAGCAAAAGTTTGCTGTTGAAAATGTGGCATCTCATTCTGGGCTTTTAGCTGCCCTTCAAGGAACGCATTCTTTTCAATCTGTTGCAAGGCAATACTTAAAATGTCCGAAATGCCTTGTCGGATTTTCTGCTGTATGGTACTGCTCGCCTTACTGGCAGAGAGCGCCTGATGTATCTCTCTTTCCTTTTCTAACAAAATAAGAATTTCAGATTTAAGATCGCTTCTAGCTTCCTCACAATTGTACACAGTGAGTTCCCTTTCGGGAGTCCCTTCCTGTGTCTCCATGGGGGGACGAGTGTAAAAGCAGTGTCCACTCGTTAATATATAGAGCTCAAAGCAGTGTCAGCTCTCAAAATAGTCCCTCTGCCTCCGTTAGCCACTAGCGAACTAGTGTTTCCAGGAGCCACCACGAGGAGGTGGAGGTCAGATGGTTCGCAAGAAAATCGAACTTGGCTATCAAACTGAATTGATTTGCCAAGATTGAGTTGCACTTTCCGGATAGACTTTGGGCCGTTGTCCGGAAACGTTCAATGCCCAAATTACCAGATTTCTTACTGTGGGACTGGCTCCCCTACAATGTGTATAAAACCAGGCATTTGACAGCAGTTTTCTCATACTCAATTTCTGTTTCAACGTTGTTTTCGGTAAAGAAAGTTGTTGTAATGCCTTGTGTAAGAAGAAGAAGAAATGCCTACCAGCACGTGTCTCACTTTGATCAAGGAAGGATTATAGCCTACCGTACCGGGATTGCGGTTTATCGTACCGCAATATTGCTGCTCGCATCGGTCGAGACCCCATGACTGTTAGCAGAATATGGAATCGATGGGTTCAGGACAATCATACGGTACTTCATGCAAGATATCAGTGATCCCCCATCACTAACAGCAGAGAAGATAGACATCTTATCCGCATGGTCACAAGGGATAGTACAGCCACGTCACGAACCCTGAGTCGAGGAATGAAGTCATTTGCAAGGCAACAAGTTTATCCGCACGGCGACCATGGCTTCGGCTACCATTGACGCTGCGTCACAGACAGGAGCACCTTCAATGGTGTGATCAGCGACGAACCTGGACGCTGGAATGGCATCACGTCATCTTTACAGATGAATCTCGGTTCTATATACAGGACCATGATGGCTGTGTTTGGAGGCATCGTGGAGAACGCGCATTGCCAGCTTGCGTTGGACATCGCCATACTGGCCCATCTGCTGGAGTGATGGTATGGGGTGCCATTGGATACACGTCTCGATCACCTTGTTCGAATTACCGGTACTTTGAACAGAACCGTTACATTTCCGATGTGTTAAGGCCCGTGGCTCTGCCCTATCTTCGAGGCCTTCCTAATGCTTTGTTTCAACAGGATAATGCACGACCGCATGCTGCCCGTACTGTTCTGAACTTATTTGATACAGAACATGTTCGACTGTCACCCTGGCCAGCACGTTCTCCTGATCTGTCACCAATTGAGAACGTGTGGTCAATGGTTGCCGAGCGATTGACACGCCATCACTCACCATCCACTACTGTCGATGAACTGACTGTGACATAGTGTTGAAGCTGTATGGACTGAGATCCCCGTACATGCCATACAGTCTGCGTTTGACTCCATGCCTAAGCAAATAAATGCTGTTATTGCAGCCAGAGGTGGCTGCTCTGGGTACTGATTTCTCAAGATCTATGCATCCTAATTTCCTGTAAATCTAATCACTTGTTCTTTCCACTATAATGTATGTGTCCAATAAATATCGTTCTGTTATTTACATTCCTTCTTGGTGCAGCAATTTTAATGGCCAGTAGTGTATAAACTTGATATAATTTAACAAAATTAGAAAATAATAATAACTACGGATAATAGGATCGAACTGACAAAGTTAAAAATTATTCGTGGATCAATTATTTATTTTCATGCTTTAAACCGTTGTTCCACGAATACTTGACCATCCTGTAGAATGAATGGGTATTCAACAAGTCTCAATGTAATGAAAACTCCCCAGGAGGTCAATTAGCGGCGGCATACTTAATGAGTCTTATTTCAAAATGATTATCGTCTTAATTGTATTAAATAGAGTAATTGAGCAACATTATCATGATTCTAATTGTATATAAATGAAATACGTTACAATTTCGGAATGCATTTATTTCAAATAAACCTGATTCTTTTCTAACACGTGCATTCACTTCAGTTTCTTTCTCTATGAGAGTTAAGAAAGTACTCTTACTGGATTCCTATTTAATAATGGAAATTTGTTAAAAAAAAAATAGGTGGCAACATGTCCGTCGAAACAAAGTCAAACAGGTTTTAGCTTGTGAACGCATGCGTACACTGTGTTGCTAGCACGTTTTTGTAGTACGAAGTATTTTCTGCATCTTAGACTTGTTCTTTTCCAAGTTACTCAATTTATTCAAAATATTCTTTAAAATGCCAAAAGCTTCAAAGAAATTTCGTTTTGATTTTATACTGGTGATATTACTGAGACATCTTCATTTGTACCGTCAAACTCCTATCCTAAAAACTTTTTTTATCTGGGTGATAGTGTATTTGCAGTAGTGAATTCTTTTAGTGGATCAACTCGAGTGCATATACGAAAATATATTGAAAATTCTACAGGATCTCTACTTCCAACTAAAGAAGGCATTTCCCTCACACTGAAGAGCTGGGATGCATTGAGCGCACGTTTGAGATTGTTTTTAACTTCTAAAAAGAATAAAAATGGAACCACAACCTTAATTGAAAATGACGTGTTTTTGTCGAAACTCTGTGAAAATAGTGGTGTTGTGCAACAATCTACAAAAGATAATACAATACTTTTCAATTTATGCCATATCATATCCATCTAAACCACACAATCTCAGATTAATAAATTTAGATTTCAGTGAAGATATTGAAGTGGTTTTAAAAACAAATCTAATAAATTATTCCTTGTGTCATTTTGTACACTTGGAAATTACGAAGATTCCACTCCTTGACATGAGAAGTTTTAATGATCCAGACAATCAAAAAGGGATCGATCTAAAACTGGCTTTGTGTGAATGCTTGAAAAAGTATTTTTTAACAATAATATCTGATATTATTGATTGTACTGCATGTAAAAGCTTTAGTACTGCATGTAAAAGTTTGTAGTTTCTAACAGCAATTACATGAATGCATGACTTTAACTTCACTGGATAAATATTCTTTGTACTTTCATGAGGCATTATATGCGATGAGATGGAAAGAAATCGGAACTGATTTTGTGAAATCTAACTTGAATTATCCTAATTTTAAGAGAATTGTAATTGATTTTGATTTCTTTGAATCTATGTTAAAGAAATGTTTGCAATTATTGAAAAACAAATTTTGAATGAATGTTCTTTTGTTTTGTATTCTCTTATTTTGCAATAAATGTTGATGTTTAAAAAATTTGTATTTACTTTTATCATTAAATATTTAGCATAATTTCATACAATGATATTTCATTATAATGTATTTATCTTTTATGTTATTTTTTTAATAATCAAGTAAGCAAACATTTTATAATAATCAAAATTAATTAATTTTCATCTGTTAATGCACATATTCAATACATTTTCAAGATTTCTTATTTATGATAAAGCGCACATATCAATTTACAAAATTTCTTACAGTATAGTCTAAATTAATTTCCATCTATTAAAACGCGTGTACAATACATTTTTTCAAGATTATTCATTTATGATAAAGAACACATTAGTCTACAATAATTTCTTACAACATAATTTTTAATTTTAGAAATAAGGTTAAAAAAAAGATATAATTTTAACCAGTTTCTCTTAAAGAATAATGTCCAAAAGCAAGAGTAGAAATACCATCTTCATTTATATGACACTTTTCAACATTAAAAGACAAAGCTAGTTTATTCTGCTTAATGGAAACTAACTCATGATATTTAGATCTTATTAAATTCATTTCAGCAAATAAATTTTTTCTTTCAAATAAACATTGTTTGTAGTCTTCAAATCTCATTTTATTTTTAAGTATTTGTTTTTTATTTCCCTTTAGTCGCTTTTCTGATTTTTTTACCGTTCTGTAAGCATACATTTTAGATTTCAATCCTATGAATTCTGTCATTATTTCTTCTTTATTTTCGTCTTTCATTTTCCCAATTACTTTTCTATTCACTAATGGTATACTATAAACACATTATTAATATCATAATCTGATGTATCGTATAAAGAAACATTTTGTTTGACATCTGCATAGAAATCTGCGCATTTAATTTCTTAAATAAAAGAGTCTGTATCAGTATACATTAAGCGAATATTTTCTTTATATTTATTTTTCATTTTATCATAGTGAAAAGAATACATTAAATTTTTTGAAATATCTAAAATAATCATTGCTATGTGAATGGGTTTAAAAAATTTAACTTTAACTTTTTTCATGTGTATCGCCATTAAATTTTCTGTAAATATTGTTCGATGACTAAAACTAGGTTTTGAAATTAATTTACGTGCTTGTTCAGCTGAAGTGCATAAGCGCACGTCTATACGATTTCTTGTGGATTCTCAACATTTGCCAAATATGCAATTATTTACTAATTTATAAAATTCTTTATGGAGTTCATTTCTCGCATTAGTTCTCAAATTAGTATTTAAATCGATATAAGACCAAAGCCACGCTGATTGCTTAAATTGAAGTATGCGATATATGTGAGTAAGTTTTAGCCCTAATTTTAAGTACAATTTTAGCTTCTTATAATAAACTAAATATTTTTGCTTTGCTTCTAATGTAGTTAAATGTTTCTTCAGTGTTTATAAATAAATTTTGATAAGCTCGAGTGTATTGAATTTGAGAGAAATTTAACTCCAGTGGATTGTGGGGAATTGGTTGTGCATCAATATATAATCCGATGAAATTTAAATTAAAATGAGTAAAATTGACTGGATTTTTTTAAATGTTCCACGATAAGCATCGTTAGCAACACATCCTGATTATTCGTTTTGGCATTTGACCGTGAAAAACACTGTCTTGAGTAAAAGACATATTTCCCTTGGGAATGGAATATACTTTGCAGATGATGCGATTGATAGGATATACAGCATTACTTTTTTTCTAAAGCTTTTCCATGCCCCAATATTACCCCAGGACTAACGCGAACTTTTCCTACTAACAAGGAAATTTTATCAAATATTCTTCTTCTTCTTCTTCTTCGAGTTGGGTTTGTATGTCATTGAGCACCTCTGCTTTTATCAGCATTTTGTACTGTTAACTCCAAACCCAATGTTTCTTAGTTCCATTTGCTCGGATCACCCACTTTATTAATAAAGTCTGATAACCCTTTAATGGAATCTAGGTGTAACTCTCTAGTATGGATGATGCCTAAAGAGGTTAATCTAGGGAGGGCAAGAGCCTCGCATTCATAAATGATATGCTTGGCCGTTTCCTCTTGCATATGACATTTCCTGCAGATAGGATCTTGCTGAAACAGTCCCATTTTATGGAGATGTTTTCTGAAATAGTAGTGCCCAGTTATGAAGCCTACGATTAAACGTATCTTCTGCCTAGAGCATCTAAGAATTTCATAGGAAATCCTCGCTGATGACCTACAGATCATACCTTTAGCGTGGGTTTGACCAGGAGATTTGAGCCAAGCTTCATACATCTTCCGTTTTTCCCATCTGCGAACATTGGTTTTTGCGGTCTTCAAATTGATCCCACAAAAAGGTTCTGGACCAATGGGAACAAAAGACGATCCTTGTTTAGCAAGCTCATCAGCCTTTTCATTGCCTTCGATACCTTTATGCCCTGGCACCCATACAAGGATCACCCTGTTTCTAGTTGCCAGTTCTGTAAGAAGGTTTCTACACTCCAGAATCATTTTAGATTTGATTTCGAAGGAATTAAGCGCTTTTAAAGCGGCTTGACTGTCACTGAAAATGAGAATCCGCTTATCGTAGTAGCCCTTCTTCATATTCAGTCGCAGACAGTGGATAATGGCCAAAACTTCTGCCTGGAAGACCGAAGCGTATCGCCCAAGGCTTACAGACAAGCTGATTCTTGGTGACACGCCACAAACTCCCAGACCTGAGAGGCTGTTCTTCAGTGATCCATCTGTGTACCAGATTAGATCTCCTGTTTTAGTTCCAAACATGTTGTTATCCCATTCCTCTCTAGTTGGAAAAACTACATCAAATGTCTTGTCAAACATGTATGTTTTTTCCATGATGTCAGATGGCATCAGAAAAATAGGGTCTTGAAATTTCCTGGTGATGCCCTTGTGCCCTTTGGCAACAGGCTGGTCATACCAGTGGTTTTGCAGCTTCATTCTATATGCATTCAATCTTGCAACGCTGCATATGAAGATGTCCAAGGGAGTCAGATCCAACACAACCTCCAATGCTCTGGTTGGCGTGGTGGAGATTGCTCCTGTGATGCAGAGACAGGCTAGTCTTTGTAGACTCCTCAATCTGTCAATCACAGTCTTCTGTTCCACCTTATGCCACCAGATCACACAGGCATATGTGAAAATGGGCCTGACAAAAGCTGTGTACATCCATAACATCAGTTTTGGATGTAAACCCCAGTTCTTACCAAGCATTCGCCTGCAAATCACAATGCTTTTCTTTGCTCGGTTGATCCTATCATCAATGTGCTTATTCCAGGTGAGTTTCTGGTCTAAATAGATGCCCAGATACTTCACCTCTGAAGCCACATTGATTTCAACATCAAAAAGTCTTGGTATGAAAAAACCTTTCCGTTTCTTTTTGCGTGTAAAAGGTACGAGGTAGGTTTTCTGAGGATTAACCATCAGGTCCCTATCCTTGCACCATTGACCTACATAACTTAGAGCATCCTGCATGAGATGACAAGTTATGTCAAAATCTTTACCAAGGATAAGGATGACAATGTCATCAGCATATCCCTGCGTATAATAACCCTTATCATTTAGATGTTTTATAAGGCTATTTACAACTAGGTTCCAAAGTAATGGTGACAGAACACCTCCTTGAGGACAACCTCTAGTAGTCTTTTTTTCAAATGATTCACCGAAGATGTTCATTTGTATATATCTATCCGAAATTAAGGCCTCAATCCAAGTACACAGGGTTTGATTAATCCCTGCCCCTCTAAGTGCATTGAGGATGGATGGATGGGAAGTATTATCAAAAGCACCCTGGATGTCGAGGAAAGTTGCCAAGGCAATATCCTTTTGATCCAGAGTGGCTTCAATCTTGGAAACTAGCTGATGTAGAGCAGTCTCTGTAGATTTACCAGGTTGATAGGCAAATTGAAGAGCATGCAAGGGACTATTTCTACCCAAGTAATCTCTAATATGCCGATCAATGATTTTCTCCATAATTTTAAGAAAGAATGAAGAAAGACTGATTGGTCTGTATGACTTGGCCTGGTCATAAGTGTCCTTGCCAGGTTTTGGAATGAAGACTATCCTAGTCTTTTGCCATGTCTTTGGTATATATCCCAGGGCCAAACTAGTTCTATACATTCTAGTTAGCATTGGTATGACAACCTTTTCTGCCTTCTGGATCATGATGGGCATAACTCCATCAGGCCCAGGGCATTTTAGAGGTTTAAAGGCGAAAATTGCCCATTTAACAATGTTGTAGTTTATGATATTTTTAGCAATGGTCCATTGATTGCTATTGACTCTTTGCAAAGAGCCAATGCAATGTTCCCCTTCGTTGCTATAAATATCTCTAGCTCCCAGGAAGTGAGTCCTGGTCATAATTTCCATAACCCCTTTTCCGGAAGCAGCAAAATTACCCTCCTCGTCTTTTAGGGTACCAACCAAAATAGGTTCATCCCTTTTAAGGAGTTTCTGGAGTCTAGCTCCTTCAGAAATAGAATCTATCTCGTCACAGAACTTTCTCCAGGAGTTAATCTTGCTTTTTCTAACAAGTTTGTTATAATTAGTGAGGGCCCTTTTATAGTTCTCCCATTCACCATTTTTCTTAGCTTTGTTAAAAAGTTTTCTAACATTTGCTCTTTCGGCAGCTAGAGAGTCATTCCACCAAGGGCATTGGAGTTTAGCTCTTCTAGTGCGAATGGGGCAATTGTTATGATAAGAATCTAGAATACTTCTCTGTAGGAGATCTGCTGTAACTTCTAGATCGTAGTTGTCTCTAATAGGTCTGTTACCGAGCTCAATCAACCCAGTCAGTTCTTCTTGGAATTTCTTCCAGTCCGTCCTAACCGGGTCTCTGAATATGCGATCCAGACACACATTAGAGTGAATTTCAAAATGGATGTTTTGATGATCTGAACCAGAAGGTCGATCATCTACTTTCCAGTATTTGATATTTTTACTAATCAGCGTTGTCGCTATAGTAATGTCAATTACTTCTGATCGATTGGAAGTAATAAAAGTTGGTTTGTTGCCAACATTTAGAATATCTAACCTGTAGTTTAGAATAAATTCCAAAAGGTACTCACCTCTTTTATTTGTGTCCGTACTTCCCCAGACAACATGATGAGCATTACAGTCTAGTCCTAGGACTACCTGTAAGTTGTTATTACTGCAAAAGTTCATGAGCTTGTGCAGAGAATGGTCAGGTGGAGCCTTCTCTTCATAGGGCAGGTATCCAGAGCCAAAAACAATTTCCCTGTTCCTACCCTCTATGTTGAGTCTGACTTTCACAGCTGTCAGGTCCCTAAGAATAAATTCAGAGAGGGAAGAACCTCAATGTTTTTATGTAAGAGTATACAAGTTCTAGCGTTACCATTAGTACAATAGATAAGCTTACCTTTAGTTCCTTTGAGACCACTGATTCTTCCCCTAACCAACCAGGGTTCTTGAATCAGGGCCAGGTGTATATCCCCAGCAAGAAACTTCTTACTGAGGTTAGTAGTACCACTTCTACTGTGGTGTAGGTTGGCTTGAACTACCTTCACCCCCATCAGCAGGAGCAGGTTTATCAAGTACTTTAGCCTGCACATGGTGAAGGCCAATATAAAACCTATATCCCCTTACACGAAGAGTGGCAGCATCTAATTCAGGCACACTAAGAACGATGGTCCGCCCAGATGGGTCGTTCTTAATGTTAAGAATGTTCCACTCCAATGGAGTGACCCCACCGTTCTGAGCCTCGATTTTTCTCAGGAGCTCTTTAGGTTCCAGTTCATTACAGATTTTTGGCAGTTTTGCAATTATCTTAGTGGTTCTGACAAGTTTCCTTGCCTCACCCACCAAGAGTTTATGTTCTTGCCAAGGGCTTATATCATTGACATTTTGTTCCAGCCACTTTGAGCTCTCCAGATCTGCACAATTGATAATAAGAGCCCCGTTTTCAAGTTTACAGGATAGGAAGGTTGGGGCAAAGCCCTCCTCATTCCTTCCTATTTTCCTGGTTATCAAGAGTTCCAGGTCATAGGCCTGTTTCTCTGTTAACCGTTTTTCCGGATGACCTTCTAAGAGCACGGCCATCTTGATCGCCGTGAGAGCCGCCCTGTAAGTAAATCCCTCAGGTCCTTCTCTCTTGGCAGCCTTTCCAACCTTGCCCTGGTTCATCCGATTGGCAGGACGCTTCTCGCCTTTGGTTGCCTTGGGTTTTTCAACCCAAGTCCCCTCAGCGATTTTGCGCTCCTTCACCAGCCTCTTTTTCTGTGCACCAGATATTCTCTTTTTAAGCTTGATTCTGGTCAGAGAGTCAGTCATGCTAGAGATAGCTTCCTGACTCTCACCAGAAGAAGATGGTTTGGAGGTCATTTCTACCTCCTGTGAAGGTTTCATTGCTACCCCTTCATTAGATTGTCTCTGAGTTACCTTGTCTTTTTCAGAAAGGTCTGCCTCAGAAGTTTCTCCTGCAAAAGCAGAAATGTTTGTTATTTTCAATGTCTTTTCAGCCATATAATAACAGTAAATAATCTCAGGTAATATGACAGTCCACCCAGCATTGCCTGAGATACTGGGCAAGGCAAATTACTCTAGAAGTTCGCCAGGCAACTAGAGGCTCCGTTAAGACACCAATACCGCGGTGCCAATTAGCCCTAGGCACGGAACGCATAACACCAGGGTTTACGGGAGCTGGTTCGCGGCCTCTTATTCAATATTCGAGGCTATCCTGTTATTTCTACAGGACTTTCGGCGATCCACCACCTGCCGACGCGCCTGGTGGCTAGCTCAAGCCCCAGATGGGGTACGCATACCCCCTGGTTCCAGGTTATCAAATATTACTTTATGTCCTGCTTCTCCTATTTCACAGAACTCAGGTTTACTACGTATCAATTTCATTTTTAAATCGATCATGTTTAATAACAGTCGATTTTGATGAAATAAATCACCATGTATGCATCCAATCATATCCACAGGAGCATTAAGTTTGATGAAATCCGATCTTTTCTTAAGTCCGTCTTCAGAATCTTTGTAGAAAAGTTCAGCAGTTAATTGGGAAGACTTATTATCATATCCATGATTGCATAATGTTTCTATATAGGCTAGGGTAGGTATTGCTCAAATTTGATATGATTCTGCCATTTAGAGAGACATCTACTTGAGAAAACAGTGAATGCAAAAATAAATTGACAGGTCTTATTGAGTCAGTCGCGCTCAATGGACTATTATCTGATTTCACAATTTTAGCCACCACATGAAGTTGCGTGTAACTGAGGTCAATATACTCTTCATCACTTCCAGATATATGAAATTCAACTGGACCACCATCAAAAACGTTCGATAAAGGATAAAACTCAACCCACTGTCAACTTTGAATAACAGTTTGCGTAGCAGGTAAATGGAGTAATTCTAATTCTGATTTAACACACTCTGATGATCCTTTTAAAACGTAAGCCATCACGGATCAAAAATGTGTTCTTTTACCTTTCGAAATTTTGATGGAATTGATCTTTTATCCTTTTTACGTTTTCTTTTATAGATTCCAGATCCAATCAGAGTTTGTATTTTTTATTGCCCTCTTGGCTAGATTGTGACCACTTTCTTTAACTCATTTTTTAGCTGATGCTTTCAAATCTTCTCCAGATAATACATCTGCAGCCACACGACTACCAGTAGCCAAAGTCTCTTGGCCTACTTCTTTTCCTCCAGCTACCAAAAAAGGTAATGCAGCTCTAAATAAACGACGAAAAATTCCATCAATTCCATACTCTCTTTGAAAAGGAGCACCCTGATAATGAGGTAAATTAGAACCATTTTGAGAAACATAATGTTCTTCAAGCCTTTTGGAGTAGCAAACATATGGTACTTTCATTTCCACGTCTAAAGTAGTAATGATGAATTTTAGAGAAAGTTTTGTTTTTATAATATTTGTCTCATTCGAAAATGTAGAACTACGATAACCTTTCCTCTTTCAAATGGTACGAAATCACCCGAGTTTAGCCTTAATGCAATTTCAATTGTCTGAAAATTTTTTTATGACAGGCATTTAAAAGGGTCTATCATAATGCTGACTGATGACATCTCCATCTTGTCCTTTGACTCTTACAATTCTCAAAAGAAGAGCTTGTGTATCACCAACGATTTGTGGGGTTACAACACCACTATATACGTAGAAAAATGAAAATTCAGAAGCAGCATCAGCGACCAATTCTCCTTTCATTCTTCCTTCAATGATTGTGTTGTAATTGAATCCTAAAATTGGAGCTAGTTTTTCCAAGTGCAGAGCAGTTCCTTGAATGGCATTTATTTTAACTCTTTTTATTGATTTGTTGTAATTCTATGTAAACATATTTGGGTGTTTCATCAAATCCCATTGAATATATAGCTGAGAGAATATCAATTACAGATTCATAATATCCTGTTTAAATTTTTAGTCTTATCAACTTTCTATCTCCAATACTATATTTAAAAGTATTATTGTGTTCATTAACATTTATCCAAGACTGTGGATAAATAATTTCCAATAATCCTACTTCCCACTCTCCTTTCAAATCAATCAATGTTGGAAGTTGAATTATAAAATGAGATAATTTGTTTTCCGGGAAATATTTCAGAGAGCTATCATAAGGTAAAGTCACGTAGAAAGACATCTTAATGAATGAAATTGCTATAATGTACTTTAAATATTTATTAAAAGTTTTATATCGGAAACCCACAATCATTAAACTTTTCATTATAACCTAAGAATTTGACGTAATAAAGTGTTTTACCCTTTACTGTTTTTTTTTTTCTTAATAATTTTTTCTACGGGGTAATATCCCGAATTAAATACCTTTTGCAATTTTTCATAAAATGTACCTTTAATAGGTTCATTTAAAAAATCTTTTAATTTATATACTGGTGGATATCTAGGTATGTTATGGTAAACAATTTTTGACTCCAACTAATTTCATATCCTTTCTCGAATTGCATTTTAGACTTAGAAATTCGAACTGTATCTCCTATTTGTAAATATTGCCTTGATCTGTTTTTATTTTGGTTATCATTAGGATATAAATTTTGGTGTACTTGTCTTTGATCATCTATATTTACTGAAGCTGGTTTCATTTTTATACTACGATGAAAAGAATGATTGTAACTGTAAAATAATTTATCTTTACATCAATATACTTATAAGTGTTATATTCCGTAAAATATTTCCACGTTTTTGTTTTTAAAGTTCTGTTAAAACGCTCAATAAGACTTGCTTTAGTCTCATTATCAGTAGTAAAGAAATGGATATTTTGTTGTTTTAAGAAATTGCTAACAATTCTGTTTGTAAACTCACTCACTTTATCGGATTGAAAACATTCCGGTATTCTACCTTTGAATATTTTTAAGTACCATTAAAATGGTTTTAGCAGTCTCATCTTTAATAGAAAGGACATCAATACAAGTTAGCACACAAATACTTAAATCCATTATTATATTTAGTTAAAGATCTCAAATCAACTAAATCCGCTTGAAATTGTACGTCCATACCTCTAAAATTCTTTTAAATTTGCGTATTAAATGTTTATGCAATGTATATGTGTATCCAAACGTGTTCCATTGGTAAGAGATCTGGCAAGCACGGGGGCCAGGAAAACAACTGTACACCTGGCAGGGTATGTTGGGTGATGCGAGAAATGTGCGATCGGGTGCTATTCTTCTGATAAAGGAAGGGCATTCGACACCACCTGATTGTATTGGAATGCTACCCCGACTGCAGAGATCATCCACGTATCGTTGCGCTGTTGATAGTACCGTGAATACGAACTACAGGTGACCTGAAATCGTACCCAATGGCGCCTCAAACCATGATGTTGCGTTGTCATGTGGTGAGGCGTTCCACAATTGCACTAGGGTTAGACCTGTCTCCACGTCGACACCAAACTCGTATGTGGCAATTATCACTGGTTGGTTGGGTTTTATGACACTAAGTCCAAAAATGGACATGCTGCGCCAAGGAACTATCACTAAAGAAAGAGAAGCACCACTCATATGAGAAGACGAACATGTGCCACACCGTTGTCCACATCGCTATAATCCAATACCATTCCTGACTTTGGCGTCTGTGGTGTGGGGTCTGAACGGACGCCAAGAGCGCAGACCACTAACAACCAATCGAAGGCAAATGGTTCTACTCGATATTGGAGCATACAGGTTGTCTTGCACATGCAGCAAAATTTCAGTAGACGTGCTTTGCGGATCCGCAGCCACCTCTCGTCAGATGCGTCGATCCGCGTGTGTTGACGTAACTATGGCTGAATCGGCATCCCGCAAACGTTCTACAGTTCCTTGTTCCAACCATCTTCGGCAGAGCTGGTACACTATGGACGCGTCCATGTGTCTGTCAACTGCGATTTGCCGTAAGCATCAACCTACCTTTAAAGCTGTTCACTTTGAACTTGTTAGTGATTTAAGTGCCAATGTTTGTATAACAGCATTAAAATGATTGATGTGACAGCGAGGAAAATCAGTGGAAATCTTCAGTTATTGTGGTACCAATTATATCAGTGTAAAAAATCACTTAAAAGCTGCAGCAATGGAGGTGATAGGTAGCTATCTGTGAAATGAAAATATTAAATGGACTATTAATGTTCCATCTACTCCTCATTTCGGAGGCTTTTGAGAGGCAACTGTCATATCGTTGACGTATCACATGAAACGCGTTATAGGGTCGCAGAGTCTTTCACAAAAATAATTTTTTACTGTTTTGATGGAAAAAGAAACAGTCCTCAATTTCTGTACTTTAGTTGCAGTTTCTGGGGACCCTATTGATTTTTCGGTCCTCACATCAAAGTTTTTGATTAGTTCAGGATAAAAAAGCATTTCGGCACCGTTGTTACAGATCAGAAAATTCCAAATGGCTATCGCTGGAAATTAGTCACTCAAATTTCATAGTCATTTTGGAAATGGACCCCTCAGGGGATTTACCTTCTTTAGGTAAATACAAGTGTCCCAATCCCGAGATGCCACAGCTATATTTATCATTTTATCTTTCTTTTGTCTTCTATTTTCCTTTCCTTCCCTATTATTTGTAATCGTCGAGATCAAGTCTTCCTGCTTGTATTTTACCTTGCTATTCAATGGGTTCTACGTTGTATTTCTATTAGTATTCTACCCTATGTGTAGGGCACCCCGTAGGCACCCCGTATGGGGAAAATTGGAGTCTTTCTGCATTCCTTTTGGCCCAAGCTTCTCTGTAGATGTATGACAGGAGTGAGCCCGCTCTCAGTCGGTTGGTGCTATGTTAAAAATATTTTCTCTACTGCATGGTGCTATAGAGCTAGTTCTGCATTTTGGGTTGTGTGGACATGCTCGCTAGATCCTTATCGCAACATGTAGTACTTTATCCTGATGATACCCTTAAGATAAGTGCAGAGGCTGGTTTTCGCAAGAGCCAATTACTGGTTTACCTTGTTGGGCTCTATGATGGGCGAAAGCCCATCGGGATGAAAATTTTCTCTCTCATGGGTCCAAAACATTTTGGCCACAAAGAGGGCCTTAATTCGTCACAATGTGCCAGTAAGTTTGATGACAGATTTGGAAATATTTATCCAAAGTTCATAATAATACAGAACAATGATGATATGCGTAAACAAATGTCACCTTTCAGAATTCTCAAACAAATTAAAGCTGTTGCAGGAGAACCTATAGTGATATAAAGAAGTTAAGATCTAGAGATTTACTAATAGTTAATTCATCTGCTCATCAATTAATGTCCTTTTTATCTTTAAAAGCTGTAGGGGAAATTCCTATCGTAGCCTCAATTCATTAATCACTTAAACAAAGACGTGGTGTAATTTCAGAGATAGACCTTTTATCCGTATCTGAAACTGAAATTCTGGAATACCAAATACTAAAAAAAATACCAAAAAGTTTGCAATGCCTATCGAATCACTATCCATCGAGGTGGATATATTTTCCCTACAAATAAGAAGAAAAAAATTGATATTAACTTTTAACTACCCCAATTTGCCCCATTCAATAAAAGCTGGTTATTTGAACTGTCCTGTAAAACCTTATATCCCAAACCCCATACGATGCTTTAATTGTAACAGATTTGGACACTAAAATGATCTGCAGATAAAAGGGTTTGTGTACTGATGCTTAAGCCTGGAGCACCAAGAATCTGACTGGAAATCTGAACCATTTTATATAAACTGTAAAGGAAATAAGAGTGCATTTTCTAAAACCTGCTTACGCTGGCAGCATGAAAAAGAAATTCAAAGGATAAAGTCAACGCAAAAAAATTTTGTATCAAGTAGCTAAAAAACAGGTTCAAAATATCACAAATCGTTTTAAAAAGCCGTATGCCCATGTATTGAAAAAGAAGAACAGTATCAACTGCGGTACAGACAGACGCTTCATCAATTACACAACCGTTATTAAACCTAAAACACAAAGCAAACCTGAAATAAAAGTGCATATTACAAAAACGTCTATCTTTATAAAGCCATAAAAAGCAAGTGACTCTGATGCCAGAAAAAAGCTTAAGGTGTTAAAGATCAATCAAATATAACTACTTTTAATGCAATACTTTGAGTTGATTGTGAAGAATAGATCTCTCTTCATCGTAAAATGAACTTTTCCTAATGATGGTACTCCTTTCTTGAAATTGGCATGGATTCCATAAACATATCTGACATTAAAGACATAATAAATTCACACTCTCCTGTTTGTCTTGCACTTCAAGAGACCAACTTGAAATCTCATACTACATGGAATATACAAGGTTACACTCCTTATCGAATGAACATACCTGATGATGCTGAATCTGGGGGTGGTATGCATTCTTGCTGAGAATAACTACCCCCACACAATATTTCCCTCGCGTGCTTTACTACAAGCTGTGTCAGTTAAGATATTTATTTATTTTCTAATCACTATCTGTGTGTAAAATTTATTTGCCACCACTTAATGCTATCGTCCAAGGCGGCTTAAATAAGTTGTTACTTCAAGTTGCTGTTCTAATAGGGATACTCCAAAAACTAATGCAAATGCGCCACCGCCATTCTCTGTTACAACTAATAATCGATTTGAAGTCCTAAGCGACTGCGATGATGTCGAAATTGTATCAGAAAATGAAGACTACCCGGAACTTAGCCAAACTGTTAAAACCTTAAAACCTAAGTTAGCCATCAAAAGAAAAATTGAGGAAAAAATTAATGTCTCTAACAAAAAATCTAATGAAGTCACAGATAATAACAATGAAATAAGTGATGCTCAAAACTTCCAACCAGCCAAAAAGAACACTAAAATACCATCAATAGTGATAAAAGACCAAACAATTAATTGGAAAAATCTACAGGAACTCTTCAAATCAAAAAATATATCAGGTTACAAAGGAAAAATGATGGGAACTGAAATTTAAACATTAAAAGTGGATAATGTCGAAACACATAGAAAAGTCACCTCAGCTTTAGACGAAATAAAAACCACCTACCATACTTTTGTCCTCCCAGAAGACAAGAATCTAAAAATAGTCATACGCAACCTTCCGCCATACTATGATGCAGAAGAAATAACTCAAGAATTAATCCAAGAGGGGTTTCAAATAATCAATGTTACCCAGATGACCAAAAAAGTTGACGGGAACAAAATCAACTTACCTCTATACATTGTTACCCTCCCTAAAAATGACAAGTCCAAAGACATTTACAATATGTCTCACATATTTAACCTAGCGGTTAAAATAGAAATATACAAAGGAAGAAAAGGAGTAACGCAGTGCTTTAGATGCCAAGGCTTCTTTCATGCACAAACCTCATGTCACCACAATTTCAAGTGTGTGAAATGTGCAGGGGACCATCACCATTCAAATTGTCCTAAGCCGACTACCACACCTGCGAAATGCGCCAACTGTGGCGAAGCCCATCCTGCTAGTTTCAGGGGATGTAATAAATTCCCCAAAATAAAAGGAAAACAAAATCTAAATGCACATATAAAAAGTACAATTGTACCCAGTTAAAACCCCAAACTAACATACGCAAATGTACTGGTTCAAGAAAACGACACAATAGTTAAAACAAAGGAATCAATAAATGAAGCAAAATCAATTGCAAATGAGCTAAAATTACTAGTAAATTATGTGCAAAATTCAGGAATCCTAGAATTAACTGCTCAATTGAAAAATTTAACGAGGCCATGGAGGCCCAACAAAATGGAACAATAACAGCAAATAATGAGTAACAACCAACAAAGCTTTAGCCCACTCACAGTGGCCACTTGGAATGCACAAAGCATTAAACCAAAGACGCAAGAACTCATAAACTTCCTGGATCAATATAACATTGACATAATCTTACTCACGGAGACGCATCTAACGCCTGCAATCAAATTCAACATACCAAATTACAATGTATATAGAACTGATAGAGCTCACCACAAAGGAGGTGGGACAGCCATAGCAATTAAAAGATCATTAAACTCAACGATTTACAGCAACAATAATAATAATGGTTATGAAGAAACTTCTATAATTGTCACCTTTAAACCCAAAATAAATATCAAATTTACGAGCATTTATAATAGACCTCAGCACATACTAACTTCACAGAACGTTATTGATATATTTTCAACCAATTTCCCAACCATCATAGGTGGAGATCTAAATAGTAAAAATATACACTGGGGATGTAAAATTACTAATCAAAATGGAACCACAATATTAAACGCTGCACAAAACTATAACTATACAATAGTAGCACCAATAGAACCAACGCATTTTGACTATAGAAATAAAGGAGATATATTAGACATCTTTCTAAACAATAGCCAAATACCACTTTCAGCTAATACATTAAATGAACTATCCTCAGACCACCTCCCAGTTATTGGATGTCTGGGAATAAATAAAATAATTGAACAAAAATATCTGTACAGAACAAACTGGCAACTATACCACAACATTCTACAGGATCAATACTGGAACAACAATGAAGAATACCATCAAACACATATAAATATGCAAAATAAAATCTCGGAGGATATAAGAATATTCACTGAAAACATAGTAAATGCAAAAAATACAGCAACCATAACAGTAAAATATCATAAAAATTATCTAAGGCTTCCCAGCAATGTAAGAGAAATAATAAAAGAAAGAAACAGAACTAGAAGAATATATCAAAAAACCCTTAACCCTCACTACAAAACTAAAGTGAATAAATTGAATAAACAAATTAAAAAACTTTGTGACGAAATCAGAAATGAAAACTGGAAACAAAAAGTCGAAAAACTGACAACAGAAAACAACTCTATTTGGACTTTTGCCAGGCAACTTAAAAGGAAGAAAACTCAAAATAACAGGCTTCAAGGTCAAAACGGTCATGTTTACTCAAATGAAGAAAAACTTGAAATTTTCTCAAACTCGTTATACAGCCAATTTAATCCAAATCCGGATACAAACAATACTTTTACTAAAAAAGTTGAACAAAACGTGGACAATTTTATAAATAATAATCAACCAAAAGCAACAATAAATCCTACAGACGTAGAAGAGTTAATAGAAATTGTTAAGAAGCTAAAAACCAAAAAGGCACCAGGAGGAGATAAAATCTCCAACTCTATGATAAAATACTTACCAAAAGATTATCTATCAAAACTCGTAAATATTTTTAATGACTGTCTAAAATACTGCTACTTCCCTACAATCTGGAAAATTGCTGACATAATATTATTTCCCAAACCAGGCAAAGATCCCAGAAAAGCAGAAAATTATAGACCTATAAGCTTACTACCCACAATAGGCAAAATATTTGAAAAAATTATTTATAACAGAATCAAACCCTACTTTCATTTGCTACCAAATCAACAGTATGGATTCAGGAAAAATCTATCGACGGTTAAACAACTTACTAGAATAATAGAAATTATTGGTGACAATCTACACAAAAATTTATACACTGCCATGGTAATGCTCGACGTATCAAAAGCGTTTGATAGAGTTTGGCACAAAGGACTCATTCAAAAATTAATCAATATCAATATGGACTCAGATATCATCTTGCTACTAAATTCATACTTAACAGATAGATATTTTCAAGTCACGCAAAATAACCAAAAATCACTAACGCGAAAAATAAATGCTGGAGTACCCCAGGGAAGCATCCTTGGGCCGATACTATACTTATTCTTCACATATGACTTCCCCATGGATGAAACAACAAAAATTGCTTTTTACGCTGATGAGACGGCCATTTTGGCTGAATCAAGTAACCCTAATTATGCAATACAAAAACTACAATCTTCACTCTATAATATAGAAAACTGGTGCAACTATTGGAGAATTAAAATAAATGCAGAAAAATCACAACTGATACTGTTTAAAAGAAATAGGAGAAATAAATTCAAACACCGGAATAAAAATGGACTAATCTTATTTGGCAGAGAAGTACCAAAAGTATACTCTGCTAAATATCTGGGTATTACATTAACGAGTGACTTGAAATGGACAAAACATATAAACAATGTGATCACTAAGGCCACCCAAGCTTATGGGTGTTTAAAAGCAATTATAGGTGAAAAGTCAAACCTTTCGCTCAAATTTAAAAGACTTCTATACATTTCAATGATAAGACCAATTATAACATATGCATCCCCAGTATGGAACTTTAACAACAAAATGGATAAAACAACAAAATGGATAGGTGATTTTAATGGAATTAATAGTTTTCAGTACAAAATATTAAGAAAAATTACAAACGCCCCATACTTTATCAGAAATAAAAATATAGCTAAAGATTTAAAAATAGACGATGTAGCCGAACACATAAGAAAGTTAAATAATAAATTTTTTGAAAAAGCTCAGAACTGTGAAGCAGCAAACTTCAATTTTTAAATATCAATATCTTGCAGAAGACTGCAAGTATAGACCAATAGCGAGATATTTTCTTAAGGAAAGAGATAAATGTAAATAGTGTATATAGTGTATATATTTTCACCTACTTGTATTAATAACCGGAATTATTTATCTCCAATTTTGTCTTTTTGAACTCTAATTATTATCATGCAAACTTGTATCTATGTTCTCTTTCGACATTGAAAATTCTCATTTCTAGTAACCACGCCCAGTTATGAAACACTCATAGCTGATTGGCTATTACACGCAGTCAGGCTAGCGCTCTCCGTGAGTAAAGACATGTTTTTTCTCCTCATGGAGCTACTACAGATGAAGAAGTAAAGTGCCTGCTACGCAGGCCGACACTTCGTAAAACATATTAGATCCAAGATCCAAGATTGCTGTTCTTAACTTAGGAACTTATATTTTAATAGGTGATTTTAATGGTAAGAGTGCTCTGTGGGGAAGAGCTAATACTAATACTCGTGGTCGACAGATCGAACAACTGATAATTGCTCACTGCCTCTGTCTGCTTAATAACGATGAAAAAACGAACTTTCGTACCTCTATGAATACATTTCCTTCCCTAGATTTAGCTATTTGCTCTTTTATTTTATTACTTTATTTGGATTCACCACCGAAAACAATTTGCATAACAGTGATAATTTTCATGTAATTCTTACTCTTGCTGGTACACCTTGCAATGGTTATGATTTGCCACCTTTAAGTATCACAAGGCAGACTGGTATTCTTTTGCTGAACTGGCTGTTATTACAGAAGAAATGATCGCAAATACTTATATAAATGATGCAATCATTAAAGTAACAAACACTATTGTGGAAGCTATTGTAAAAACATCATCCCAAAATATTCCCCTCGTCCTCGAAAGTTGCGGAAACCCTGATAAAATGAAAACTATGCAAGAGCCTATCGAGAACAAAAAATTTTTGGAATATCTTTCTGTAACATTCATTTTCGTGATAATTTTTGTCGTAGATTCTTATTGAGTGTGGTGTGTAAATTTATTGCAGATTACCAATTGATTACACACGACAAACATTTATTAACATATAACATAACATAAAGAACGAACAAACATAGAGGTCAGCGTAACGTATCATTTTGTTTTTACTATCTCTTCTCTCTTCCTCATTCTTCCTCTCGTATCTAAGTCGCAGTGCCGCGTGCGGCCAAAATTAAAAGTTTCAATTAGAAATTTCTCTCTAATCCTAACAAAGAAACTCGGTTTTCAAATTTTAAAGTGACAAACCATTTATTGATGCTAGAAGACGATTTAAAACCTTTAAAACCAATTTTGCTACTATTGTCAAATCTAATCAACCCTCAGAAATTACTCATACAAGAAAAATAAATTTGCCACGAAATTTAAAGAGTCATTCGACAAAAAAATCTCAGCTATTCAAACTAAACAAGAAACTATTCTTAATACTATTTTCCTAAAATTTGAAGAAACTGTCCACAAAATTTTTGAAGCTAGAAATCACTCGTGTTCCCCTACTAGAAGTAAAACTCGAAAAAGTAGTCGAACACAGAGACAATAATCAAACCCATGTAACATTGACATTCAGTTCAATCAAATTTTACCTGTAGACACTCTATTTAATTTTGGTAACTCTTCGGAAGATAAACTTTAAATAATTGAAAGTGCAAAACTTAGAAAGGGAAGCAAAAAGTTTTCCTTGCGCAATTTACGATCTTGGGTGAATTAGTCCTTAGAAGTCAAATTGTAATCACAATAATTGTTACTTTATCCAAAATCTCATTAATTTCACTGAATGCTCGTAGTGTGTTCTCAATAAGTACCCGCACCCATACATGAAATTTCATTATTTTAATTCTTCAAATGTTATTGCAATACAAGAATCTTAGTTAAGAAAAATTGAGACAAGATATCTTTATTTAACAAAATAATCTTTTGTCAGGATAAGGAAGATAGCCGAGGTGACGGTCTTCTCTAAGCAGTAAATAAACTCATTCCAACAAGGCGATTTTCTCCCATCCGTCTCTCAGATGATGGCAAATAACTCTTAGCTATCAAGATCTCACTGTGGCAACTAATACAATATCTATTATTAATGTTTATATTTCACCAGGCAAATTTTCTTCTGAGTGGCTTCATAACATAATTCAAAACATTTAATCTCATATCCTCATAGGAGATTTCAATATTAGACATACATCATTATGAAGTTGTTCCAATTCAACAAAAGCAAATGATTTTCTTGGATGGATTCAGGAGGAGAGTTGCTGCTCCTGAACTCTGATATTCCAACATATTACGGTACACATCATAAACCTTCACTCATTGATTTCACTTTTGTATCTCCAGATATTTATCACTTAAGTCATATTGATGTTCATCCAGATTGTATTAGCAGTGATCATTAACCATCGAAAATCAGCATTGCTATTTAGATATTAATCAACTTATAACGAGTAGAAAACGATTCCTGAGGTCAGATTTCCTTGTGTGCATCAATACTCATCATGAAATTTCTAATCATCACTCTATTGAAGAATTCAACCATCTCTGCATAAATAGACTTCATGCGTTTCGAAGATGGCAGAAAATGTCATCTAAATCATATCCCCCATGGTGGTCTTCTAGATGTGATTATCTTCTGGGCCAAAAAATACGTCTTTGGCATATTGCTAAACGAACATGTGATAAGTACATTTGGGTAACATATAAGAAAACTGCAGCGGAACTACATCGACTGTTCCTATATCTTTCACGGAAATATTGGGACGAAATAATAATTTTCAGCTGGAATATCTAAAAATATTTCCAATTTATTAAAAAAAAAACTCCAAAATAGAGTTACAGCATCTCCAGCTTCACAATTGATACTATTACATAATAATTCTTCAGTGACAGATCCTATTCATCAAGCTAATATGCTTAATCACTTTTACACACGTCCACCAATTTTCAAGGGTATTCCACTGAATATAATTACAAGTGAAGATTTCTCTAACAATAAAGTCTTTACTCCATCTGAACTGCATGAAGGTTTGGCAAGATGCGAAAACTCGTCTGTTGGTCCAGACAAGATATCTGCAAAAATATTAAAAGGCATTACTACTACCAACCTAGACTACCTCCTTTCCATGATGAATAAATCATAGCTTACGGGTATTGTATAAGAACTATGTAAATCTTGCATTTTTATTTCGATTTTAAAACTGGGAAAATGTCCAATCTAGTGGCATCATGCCGTCCTATATCTTTGACTAGTATTATGTGTAAATTAATAGAAAGAATGATTTTGAAGAGATTTATATTGACCCTATATTAACCATATCTTACTTTCATCCTAATCATCACGGATTTCTGCTGCAACGAGGTTGTGATAGTATTTTATCCATCATTCATTATCCCATAATTTCAGCCAGATGCTTGAGAAAATTTGTTGTTTTGGTTACAGTGGATATTTCCTAGGCCTATGATTCAGTTTGGCCTGGCGATCTTATTTGACCTGCGACTTATGACTGGCGACCTGGCAATTTATAGATAAATTGATCTTATCTATAAATTGCTTCAAGCAAACATCAAAGGAAATGCTGCTATGTGGATTTAACAGTTCATCACAACTCGTTATTTTCAAGTAAAGTGGAGAAATAAGCTATCTTCATTTGCCTCCTCATATAGGAGAGTTCCGCCGAGGAGTGTTTTATCACCTTTCCTGTTCTCAGTGCTTATGGCAGACTTCTCTACGATATACTTCCCTCCGACATCAAATGCTTCATCTACGCAGATGGTATATTTTTAATGAACGAATCTTTTAATTGGAGAAAACTTCAACTGAAACTAACATCTATGCTTGGAATATTATAAAATTAGTGTCAAGGGTGGAAGTTATCTATAGACCCACAAAAATGTTCTGTGATTAACTTTTATTCAAAAAGAGAATAACTTAATTTCAACTTGTTCTTCCTATTTCCTGGAATAAAAATAATCAAATTTTAGGATTAAATTTTTCACACAATTTAACTTTTAGCCATCATTTTCATGAAAAGATAGCAGTGGTATCAAAAAACTTGAATGCTTTAAAAGGTGTCGCAGGTAATACATGGGATGTTCATACTGCTCATCTTCAAATCGGGAAATCCTTTATTGTTTCCAGTCTGAATTATGGGTGTCATATATTTTCCTCAGCATGCACATTACATCGCAAGATCCTTGAAATTGTGTATCACACAGCCGAGCTCTTTCTAAGTGGACCCCCAATCCGATTCTTCTACAAGAAGCAGGAGTAACTTCTCTTTACTCCAGGCATGAAATGCTCTCCATTAACTTTTACATTTGGAATCTAAGCAAGTCATCATTATCTTTTTGTGCTTCAGTTTGGGGAAAGCTGACTTACAATCGAGTTAATCGCAATCCTCTTCTGGCCATTACAGCCAAATTGTGGCTCAACCAACTAGGAATAAATACTTATGCATATTAAAAGTTCCAACAGACTGGTCTGAAATGTGAACCAAAATTTCCATCAGCTCCTCGGGTCTACCTTTTCAGATTAAATCATTGTCAAATAATATAATTTGTAAGCAATTTCACCAGGTTTGCGAGATATCATTGCAGGATGATACACTGATTTTTACAGATGCTTTCAAACAGGGACTAAATGTGGATATTACTCTAGTTAATTTTACAATTAGTGTTTTTTCAATAACAGGGAAAATAAATTCTATAAACTCCATTTTCTCGGCAGAGACTATGGCACTAATTATTGCGGTCTCTAAAATCTACGCTAGGCCAAAAAAATTTCATTTTCACAGATTCTCTCTCTTGTATTTCTGCACTTTCATTTTGTTCCAGGACATCACCTACTATTATTCAAATGCTTCAATTTATACCAAGGTGTTTGTTAATATTGTTAGTTTGGATAACTGGACATTCAGGGATTAAAGGCAATGAAATCGTTGACTCATTGACGAAAGCAGTAACTATGAGTCAATATATTGTACGATACATTTCTTCCTAAGATCTGGAACAACACACCAGGAAATCTTTCTTTAAGGAAAGACTCAATCAATAGAAAAAATGCAAATATATTAAAGCGTTCACACATCTCACGTCTATTCGCAAACATCATAGGCTATTAACGAAATCCCCACTAGATGACGTATGGCCGGCCACAGTTGGAACAAGATATTTTCCTACCAATTCTGTTCTATTGAAGTTAAATCTCTGGTATACAGATCGCTGTCAATGCGGTGAGTGTAAAAACATAGATCATATTTTCCTAGATTGTCTTTTATAAGAACGTTTGATGAACCAATAACGAAAAAATTAGAAATAGGAGCATTATCATTCTCTTGGATATTTGATTTATGTTCAAATCTGGAAATTAAAATTCTTGCTTGCTGCAAATTTCAACGACTATCTAAAAGATTTCAAACTCAATGTTATAAAAAGTGAAATTTGTAACATCTAAAATCCTTGAACTGTCTTCTATTACAAATTTTGTTAATCCGAATTATATCTTCTTACATCAATACATATATCTTAATATTTACCGATTAATTAAAAGACTTCAATAAACTCTTTTCTTATACAATTTTATTCAATTGACTATATATCATCTCCAGATATCTTCTTCAATGTGAGCTACAAACATCTTAGTATAAAGCTCCAAAATTATTCGCCATAAACTGCCTATCTATTGTAAACTTGGGGAAATTCATGATTTTGAAAAAAAAATTGTGTGATCTTTGGCTTCCGATAAGTACGATGAAACTCTTGATTTTAGAGCCAGGTATTATATTAGCTTTCGTAAAGGTCAAAATTGGTTCACACCAAATGAATTGGGATGAGAATACGATTATAATTTTTTTCATATAGAAGAAAACAAAGTCAATAGCTCAGAAACTGAAATCACTGAGAGTAAAATGTCTAAGTCATATCAAAAGAGAATAAAATATTTTTGAAAATAATGAAAGTCAATCAAAAGAGAACAAATACGTGACTCTTGATCAGAATACTAAATCCGAACGATGTTATGTTTGCGTAGAAAAGGAAGAAAATTTTTACTAATCACCTGATTTTCCTAAGCGTTTAGAAAAAAATTTAAAATGTAGTTAGAAAAAAATTGTTTCAGGAGTGAAAACGAAATCAGATAGCAGAGTAGAAAAGCAGTTAAAATATATAGAATTATTAATGAAAAAAATAAATTGAGGTAGTGAGCCTATTATTGTGAAGTGAGCCTTAAAAGATTGAGGAAGTGAGCCTATTATTGTTAAGAGCTTACTTTTCCCACCACATAAGCGGTCTACAAAAAAAAAAAAAAAAAAAAAACTCTAGAAATTGAAACATGTTTCGGTCTAATAGTTCTCGCCGAAGTGTCTGTGTTTTGTTTTTCTATAGGGAAAATCACAATTTAATGCAATCAATCACTGATTGTCGCTTGTATGTTTCACCACGGTATTTAAAAAAGTCTTAATTTAGTTAAGTAATGTTTTACTTAATGTCTGAATGTAGTGAATATGTCAAGATTAAATGATGTTAACTCATTTAATTCACTGAATAGGGAAGATTTTTTCTTTTGCTGAAAATAAAAAAAAATTTATTCTTTTATTTCAGCGGCGATAAGTGAGTAGATGATGTCAATTTTATACAAATTGTTAACGAAGAATTACGCGCGATGCTGTTTCGAAATTTTGATTAAAAATTACAAATCACTTAATGAACTACATTAAACTGATTTAAAAATAAATATTATATTAAAAAGATGATTTTCCAATTTCACAGCATTATAGAAGAATTTCTTTTTCGGAACAAAAATTAGTCGATCAGCAAATTGACAAATAGTTACGTGGCAGGATAATAAAACCCTCTTGTTCACATAATATGCTTCACTAATTTTTTTATGTAAAAAACGCGATGGGACTTCGCATTTATATGTGGATTTTAGGAAATCAAATGAAAAGATGAATAAAGATTCGTTTTTTTTATGGCTGAAGTAGAAGAGGTTTTGGATCATTTTCGGGAAGCGAAAGTTTGCTCGAAGTTGTACATATGAGCATATTTTTTCATGTTTCTGTGGAGGAAAAATGTACGAAATATTTGGCATTTATCACTCATGCAGGTCTCTACAAATTTTTAAAAACTCCATTTACTTCGTGTGCATTGCCCTTATTGAATTGCCAGAATTGAGCTTATAATACTCCAGGCTATAAATGGAAAATATTTCTATTTAAATTGAGATTAACTACTATTAACAAATTTCCACATCAATATAGAATAGTTCAAAATAGTTATATTTAAAAACGTTATCTATAAATTATTAGAATCATAATTATTTACTCATAAATGTATTCTTTTTTAATATTTAGTAATAGGAAAAGTTGTATCTTTTATTCACAAAGTGGAAACTCGAATGCCTTACAATTTTCTTTAAATATAAATTACCAGTATACAACAGCATATTTTTCCAAATATTCAAAATTAGTATAATTATTTTATCTCTTGAAATTTATTTTTAAAAAATACAAAGACAGGAAGCTTTAAAACCGTTTAATAAAAATACCTTTAGATTGATCATTTAAAAATATTTAGTGTGACAAAGTGAACAATTATATAGTAATTTTCCTTCACTAAAGTGTAAAATTATTACTATTGAGTGCAGCACAATAGCTTCAGTTAATAAGCGAACACTATCTAAATTTTGAGATGGTTACAAAGATAAATCTATTTAAATTTAAGTATAACTTAAAAATATCTTATGTTTTTTGATGATGAATTCAATTTTATGGTATAATTTAAAATAATATGAGAAAGTTTACTTGAATATAATATTTCAGTTTATATTTACATTTAAGTAAAACATTTAACTTATTCTAGTTGAAACTGAAATAATTATTTAGTAACGAGTTCGTATAATTAATCTCTTTCAATAGATGGACAGTTATAAATTCTAATAGAGACTCTAAATTAGAAATTGTTAAATTATGTAGTACATTCGTCGGTACACATAAATGATAAGAAAGTTATCACATTTTGTGATAAGAATTGTTGCACAGCAATCACGTGACGATGCATGTTTAGGGAAAATAACCAATCGTATTGGTTAGTGATAGCAAATCTAGAGTCACGTGGTATAATTATATCGATTTCAGCATAAAATCGCATACCTTTGCTGTAAAGGGAATGTATTTGAAAGAAAAGTCCCCATAAAATGTAAATACATATCATATGTTCTTTCTTTCATTCTTAAAAAAAAACAATATTTAAAACTGTTATATTGTTATTGCAATTAAAAAGAAATACCATTCCTTTAATACTTCTCTTTTTTATTAGATTTTAAAGGAAATAGCTTAAGAAAGTGTTTGCATTTCAACGCATATAAAAAATCATCAATTTAGTTGTACCCTATTAAAAATTCTGACATTTTACTTCATAACAATAAAAAAATGTTTGTCATTGCTATAAATACTTTGTAAATTCATATAAAAGTTTAAATATTATAGGGATCTACAAGCATTTGTGTGTGCGTGTGAAGGATTTATTTGTAAAAGTTAGATAAAATTTTAGAATTAGTTGTCAAAACTAATTACCATTTCGGTAACTTTTAAAGAAAAAAATAAAACATTTTTGTATTTAGTAATAAATAAGAAAATCAAAATAATTTGGCAGTTTAAAAATTTTTGTTGTTTGACTAAATTATTTAGATTAAAATTAATTGTCATTCCTATGAATGTATATAAAGCTCACTTATGTGTTGAAGTATCGTGGGACTCAAAATACTTGTAAGTTTCATTTGTAAAGATCACGTATATTTTTAATAATTATTTTCTAAACTAAAAATTATACTTTTAACTTATACTTGACAAATTTAAGTTTCTTAAAAACTAATTAAATTTTTCACGTAAAAATTAATAATTAGTTAAGTGAAAGAAATATAGTTTAAAAGCACGTGTTTAAGAAGCGTGAATATGAAAAGTCTAGTTTGTTTGGCACTTATCGATCATTTTTGATACTTGAGGTCTAATTAGGTGCGGACATAAAGTGGATTCCGAACCTCTAATATTCAACCTCTAGATGAGGAAAATTGTAATATTAAAATGAAAACTCAAATTAACAAATTTTTAATTTTGAAATTTAAAGAAATACTAACATCTAATTATTGTATTACCATATAACAATTGTGTTCGTTCATGTTGCTTAAAAATTGTAGAGTATTCCTAAAATATTTTTGTGAGAAAAGCAATTACATTAAGAATAAATTAATTCATTATATGCAAAATTAGGATAAAAAAAATATATCTTAAATACATTTTTGAATGATTTAAGCAAATAACACTTTATGCACTATCATATTTTAGAAAGAAATAGCATTATATGGGATTAGAAAACATCTCTTAAAGAGGCAAACGTATTAAAAACTTTTTTTATTAAATTCGCTATAAAGATTTTTGTAACTGGACTCAGTAAATAAATTAATAAATGTTGTAGTTTATTTTTAAAATATGACACCACAAAAATATTTTTTCACGTGTTTTGTAATATAAAAATTAGTTATTAATATTAAGGTTTAGTTAAATTAGTAAAATTCAATGAACTTTTAATCATAAGATAGCAAACCAGTATTTAAGGCTTACAAAGAACTTAATCACAAATCTCATTGGTCAAAAACTATGCAAAATATATTTTTAACTGAAAATAGGACTAGTTAGAACATTTCTACATTCATTAAATTTATTAAACTTTACATGAGAGAGACAGAGAGAGAGAAAACCAATAACATATATTTCCTTATAAGTAATTTAATCAGGAAATGTAATAGGATAGATAATGTGCTGGGTAAAAGTTACCAGATGGGTACGAGATTGGCGCGATTTCAAATTTTGGCACCAAGTGCTCTACAGCTCTGTCGCTAACCTAAATTACGTCACTACGCGCGATAAATGTCAACCAATAATGATCGCGTTCGAACTTCAGCTTTGAAATCACGCGTTTTTTCGAATTCCAAATATTCAAAAGTTGAATATTTCATTACAATTAAATACTGTAGAACTTTTAAAATTCGAATAAATAGAAAGGAAATTTTTATCACTTGATTTTAAATATACCGAGCAATGGCGCCCACCTTAAAAAAACATCAGTGTAGCGCTACCTACTGCAGTGCCAACCGGGCAGTAAAACTAAATTTCGAACGTTAACAAATTTCACTTTCGTTTAAACTCGAATTTTAAATATACCGAGCAATGGCGCCCACCTTAAAAAAAAACATCAGTGTAGCGCTACCTACTGCAGTGCCAACCGGGCAGTAAAACTAAATTTCGAACGTTAACAAATTTCACTTTTTGTTTAAACTCGAATTTTAATATACCGAGCAATGGCGCCCACCTTAAAAAAAACATCAGTGTAGCGCTACCTACTGCAGTGCCAACCGGCAATAAAACTAAATTTCGAACGTTAACAAATTTCACATTTTGTTTAAACTGGAATTTTAATATACCGAGCAATGGCACCCACATAAAAAAATATCAGTATGCGGCACATTCTAACACTAACATGCAATACACACAACTTAAAAATTCATATACTTACTTTCTTATTACCATCACGCTCTAAATAAAAAAAACGTAAGTTCAAAACATTCTCATCCATAGTTAATTATCGTTAGCAACACACAAACTCCAAAATTCGAATATTGAAACTCAATTATTAAATATTATTCTAAAATAGTTTCAAGGGTTACATACAAAACGCGCATGTCACGCGATCACGTTACCCAATAAACAAAAAGTAGGTCATACATACGTAATCCGAACCGTTAAACCAGTTTGACGAACTTATCGCACCACTTTATCGCCTGCTTGGCACATTTTACCCTTCGTACCCATCTCTTCACTTTAGCGATATTATTTAACAAGTTGCATATTTCATTAAAAACTTTGCAAAAGTTATACATATAGAATTTTGCATAATTTCTAATTCAATTTCATTTAGTTTGAATTCTAATCATTAAAAAATATCTAAAATTTTACTAGAAAAATAGCAACTAGAAAATTTAAAAGTCCTTATCATTAATATTACTTCACTGATAATATATCTTGAAAATCACTACTAAGCGATAGTCATTTTAATATTTTAACGTATAGTTATTCAATTGTAAAGTGCTTAGATATTGTATATTAACGGCAAAAGTTAGAGTTACTAAAAGATATAATTTTATCCTTAAAAAATATAAAAGAATCTTTTTTAAATATTAGTAGAAATAAATCTCACTATTAAGAATTAATTATCAAACAAAAGCATTAAACAAATTATTTATAATTAACATGTAAACCGTATTAAATTTCATATTTCCTGCTTCATTTAATTAAATCTCATAAAACCAAAGCATAAAATAAGGATATTTTAACTACATTTTATATTTGACTTGTTTGATTAACATTTCAATTAGCTATTTAATATTATAATATATAGCTATTCAATTATAAAGTATTTAGATATTGTATGTTAATAACAAAATTCTATAGTAATATAGAAATATTATAATTTTATACTTTAAAAATATTATACTCATTAAAATATTATTAAAAATAAATGTCGTTATTGTAATCATCGAACAAAAGCAAAAAATGATTATTTATAATTTACCATCTAAAATGTTTGTATTCAATTTACATAACGTTCAGTTTTCATTCATGTTTTCTCTTATTAGAGTATTTAATACTTCAAGTATTTAGTTAAATTGTTAAATGTTAGAGAACGCACATAATTAATTACTTAACATTTCAAAAATAAAATTTACTTCATAAGTCAAATAAATTTCAACAAAATACATTTAAACTGCAATAATTGAATCTTAAGCATTAAACTAAAAGGTCAATCAATTTAAATATTCTTTTGAAAAATGAATGATTATTTATTTTGACTTAGCTTTTTGGTACAACGCGAAAAATAATATAAATACGTGATCTTCTCAACAAACATTCCTCAAAAATAGAAATTAATTCTTAAAGTGAGTAATTATATAAATGAGTTCATATTATAAAAATAAATTCTACCAATACCTTAAAACTAAATCTTATCTTTCCCAATAATCAAAGTTTATTGATATTCTAAAAAATAAGTCACTAAATTTGTATTGTTATTGAATCGAGGAGTGCGGAGGTTGCGTTAATTAAATTTGAAAGAATTGTAAATAAAGCATTTATTTTGCTGCGTGTTTTCGCAGCGCAGTTTTGCGTAAGAGTACAACATAAAGACGTACAAGAAAAAAGGTTGCCGTAAATGGCGTGATTACAGAATGCGCCAAGGAGGGTGCTCCGTAGCCAAGGATATACATACGAAATACGGATCATTCCGCACGACGTTGAAATATGCATATATTTCAAAGAAAATATAAAGTTACATCACTAATCGACATATAAACACAAAAGTAGCACAATAATTATAACAGTAATAATGAATACACTTAACATATAGATTTAACAAATAAGATTAAGCATTTCAATTTGACGCCATAATACGCAAAATGCTAATTTTAGATATAGGTCATCTATTATTTGACTTCACCGTGCGTATATCTGCTACTCTGACATTGCCGTCTGGCCCTGAAGTTACTTTGGTGATTCAACCTAAAGGCCACTGGTAAGTTGGAAGCTGAATGTCCTTTATTAACACTAACATACCAGGACTTAAATTTTGTTTATTAAGCAGCCACTTTGAGCGCTGTTGTAAATGACTCAAATAACTGTTTTGCCAGTGTTTCCAAATAGTTTGAACTAATTTTTGAGTCCTTTGCCATCTAATCATCATTGATAAGGGATACAATCTACTTAAGTAGATTGTATCCCTTATCAATGAAATTGAGTTCTGGGATAGAATTTATATGTTTTCCCATTTGACCGGGAGTTAAAACTGAGAATTCATCAATATCGGTTGGTAAAGGAACAAGGGGTCGTAAATTAAGGATCCCCTCAATTTGAGTGATTACAGTAAGAAATTCTTCTAGCGTTATTCTTGCGGAGCCTACCACTCTTTTAAAATGATATTTAAAAGATTTAACTCCCGCCTACCAAAGACCACCAAAGTTAGGAGCCCTTGGGGCAAATATTTCCAGCTGATACCTTCGGAGGAAAGTATATTCGAAACTTCTTCTTCTAGCATTAATTTGTATAAGCTCCTGTAAAATTAGTCGCATTATCTTGAAGATAATGGAGCTTTTTCCAAGATGTGCAAAAACCTTTTCAATGTAGCGATTAGAGCTTCAGAAGTTAAGGAAACAAATTCTATGTGTACAGCCTTGGTTGCCATACATATAAATAAAGCGACATATAATTTTTGTAGAGTACTCTCGTTTGTGATAATATTGAAAAATGAGTTTAACTAATTTATTTCCAGCCGGCAGAATTATAGAATGTTTTTGATTAAATTTTGAATTAGAATGTGCAAGTCTGCTACCTACTCTAATCAATCCATCGAATGGATCTATGAATGGATAAAGAAATTTCAACTAACTTGATGGGATGAGCAATCCCTTTTCTATAGCAGATATCTCCGGAGAAAAATACCTTACATGAACCATTTTTAAAAGTTCATTTTCTGCGTTTTTGTATTCCTCTTGTTCAATGAATTCCCTTTTCCTTTCAGAAAATTTACAATTTCGGAAGAACCTTAAAATAAATGCTAGAATTCTGATTAGTTTATGAAAATTATTAGTGATATTGAATAAATCATTTAAAAATTTAGAGTCATTAATTGAAGTTAATGTTATTTTGGAAGTAGGCTTGAGTTCATCCTGAAAAGTTTGTCGTTTGAGACACTAGAAATCTGTACAGCCTAAAAGGCAGGTAAATTTAATTTTGAAATGTCTGGTCCCTTAAACCACAGTTTGCTGGCTGCAAGAGCTTTAACATCGAGTCCTCTGGAAAGTAAGTCAGCAGGATTATGCTCTGATGGAATGTGCTACCATTGAAAGTTTTTTGAGAGTTGCTGAATTTGAGACACCCGGTTGCTAACAAATGTCTTGAGTAAGTGTGAAGAAGAGTTTATCCATGCGAGGGCTATAGTTGAGTCAGAATATAGTGTGACAGAGTCTATTTGTAGTCTTATAGCAGCAATGACTTTCTGGGTGAGTTTTGAAAGAAGCAGGCAGGAGCGAAGTTCCAGTCTTGGGATTGTCACGGATTTTGTTGGGGCCACCCGGGATTTACTGCACAAAAGCTGGTTAGTTGTTTCATTTGTATTGGATACAGTTTTTATGTAAATCACATTATATGCCTTTGAAGACGCGTCTGCAAATCCATGTAACATTACGAGCTTTGTGCTAACTTGCAAAAAATATCTGGGAACATGAATGGATTCTAAATCTGGCAGAGTTTTTAAGAAGTTTTCCCATTGTTTGGACACATCTGGTGGTAGAATTTCGTTCCAGTCCAGTTTGAGTAACCACAGTTGCTGCATAAATATTTTTGCTTTGGCAATGATCGGTCCTAGCAGTCCAAAGGGATCATATATGCGAGCAATTTGTGAAAGCACATCCCGTTTAGTATAATTGCAATCTGTGCTGTTGCTAACCTTAAACGTAAAGGAATCATTTAAACTGTTCCAAAGCATCCCTATAATTTTGACCATTATTTCTCAGAATTTCGATCAAGTGTGAATTCCTTAAGTTCAGTTGATGAAGCCCTGTTGGAACACCATTTGTGCAAAAACATATTTCCTCGTTTGAGTAGCTGGGTTAATTCTGATTTGAGTTTTTCAAACTCGCAAAGTTCTGAAGCACCGGAGAGACAATCGTCCATAAAAAAATCTTGAAGCACGGTCTTTGAAGCTAAAGGAAAGTCACCTTCCTCATCTAGAGCAAGTTGTTGCAAAATCTTTGTTGCTAAGTATGGAGCGGATGCGGTTCTATATGTAACCGTTCGTTACTTAAAATCTTTAGTGGGTGCGTTTTTACTATTCTTCCATAGAATTTTTTGAAGTTTAGTTTGCGAAGGATTAACCTCAATCATTCGAAACATTTGTTTTATATCTGCAGTAAATGCATAAGCGTGTTTTCTAAATCTTATTAGAATTGGGAAGAGATCTTCCTGTAGCATTCCTCACTTGCTTAATAGATCGTTTAAAGAATTTCCACTAGACGTTTTAGTACTCGCGTTGAAAACTACACGAAATTTTGTAGTCTTATTTGATGGACGTAACACACCACGATGCGGTAGGTAGTACCCGTCTTCAGTGTTTGAATCTTCTTTCAATTCTTCCATATATTGTAATAATTCATACTCACTGAGAAAATCTGAATAAAGAGTTCTCATAGTGAGATCACGTTCTAAACGTACCCATAACTGGTCCAGACTTTTTGGTGCGATTGCTTTAGAATGTCCTAACATATCTTCGCAAGAATCGGGTTTGAATGGCATTTCCACAACGAATCTACCATTCGGTTTTCTATAGTGGGTTGTTGCGAAATTATCGTTACAATACTTTTGTAAGTACACAGTTTCTAGATCGTAAATTGACCACTAGATGGCTTTACAAGTCAAGTTTTCTTTTGAAGAAATAATCGATATCATATCATTAGCAAAATATTATTTTTGCAATGAAGTAAATTAAACAAAGTGATAAAATATTAATTAAAATAAGGAATAAATCTTCATGTAAATTTTAAAGATAAAATTAATGTGTAATTTATTAAATTATTTTTGTGCATGTAAAATGAAAAAAACAAGTTATTTTAACTGTTGCTGGAAATGTATTTTCTTTGAATAATGAGTTTGGCAACAAGTTAGTTTGTAGCATTTTTCGTTGTCAAGTTAGTTAGTTGCATTCGAATGTAAAAATTGTGTGTAAGATAGAAAAATAAAACTGTGCTGTAATATTGTATCCTGAGATTCTTGTCTTAAATTTTAATTACATTATTTCCGAAGAACAGTGTTAAATAATCATTTTGCAGTAATAATGGAGGAACTTGGTTTAAATTGCGTTGGTGCTGTACATTCACATGTATCTGGCGACAACAACTGGTGACCCGGACGTTTCGTTATTAAATCGTGTTCTTTCTGCATTATTTCTGTGGAGTAAATAATATTGTCATAATGACTGATAGTGAAGACAAAAACACATTTGAAGCTAACAAAGTCAGTGTTAAGATTCCACCATTCTGGATAGACAAGCCTGAAATGTGGTTTTATCAAGTAGAAGCACAATTTACTATCAGTGGAATCACAAGCGAGGAAACAAAATTTAACTATTTAGTTGCACAGTTAGAACCTAGATACATGGAAAATATCTGGGATATCATTAAGGACACTAGCACAAATAAATATTCAACTGCAAAGAACAGACTGTTGCAGACATTTAAAGAGAGTGAAAGCCTAAAAATGAAAAAATTACTCACTGGACTGGAGTTAGGAGACATGAAGCCAACCCAGCTTCTAAGAAAAATGCGGGCTTTAGGTGAATCAAATGAAATTTCCGACAAAGTCCTTCGAACATTGTGGCTAGAAAAAATGCCAGATTGTATTAAGCATGTGTTGATTGTGAGTGATGAAGAGTTAGAAAAATTAGCCACAATGGCGGACAAAATTCTGGAACTGAATCCACGGGTGGAATTAGCTAGTGCAAGTCAAGCAAACCCTCCTGTAGATGAGTTGCTAAAAAAGATATGTGCTATTGAACAGCAAATAGCAAGTATGAGTACAAGGATATCACGGTCACGAGCTCAGAGTCCTGGGCACTATAAAAATAGAAGCCGAAGTAAATCACGAAGGCGGTTTGACCCCAAAGGTAAATACTGCTTCTTTCATTTTAAATTTGGAAGAAAATGTTTCCCAGATAAGTGCAAACAACCATGCAGCTGGAAGGATGCGGAAAACATAGAGAAGCAGTAGATTCTGCGGCAAGACCTGCTGCTTCCCAAGAAGTTCGCCGCAAATTTCGTTTATTTGTTAAAGATAGAACGACTGGACTGCGTTTCCTTATTGACAGTGGTGCAGATCTCTCATTAATTCCGGCAACTGCAAAAACATCTACTCCCAGTTCGTATGTTTTATATGCAGCAAATGGAACAGAAATACCAACATATGGTGTGAAAACCATGACTTTAGATTTTGGTCTCAGGCGTGCTTTCCAGTGGCCATTTGTTGTTGCAAAGGTGAGCAAAGGCATTATAGGCGCCGATTTTCTAAATCATTTTCAGTTATTAATTGATATTCACAACAAAAAATTAATTGATGATGTCACAAAACTGTCCATAAGAAGTGAACTTATGACTGTTACTGATGCATTGTGTATCAGTACATTAAATAATACATCACAATTTAGTGAACTACTTAAATTGTACCCAGACATTACTAAACCTCATGTCTTAAACACTTATACCAAACACGATGTCAAGCATTACATTACTACCAAAGGACAACCAGTGCATTCACGAGCACGGCAATTAAACCCAGAAAAATTGTCATTAGCTAAACAAGAATTTCAATATATGTTGGATCATAACATTATTCGTCCATCTAAATCCCAGTGGGCAAGTCCTTTGCACCTCGTAGCAAAAAAAGATGGTACCGTCCGTGCATGTGGTGATTATAGGAGATTAAATGAACGAACGATACCAGATAGGTATCCCATCCCTCGAATCGAAGATTTTCAACTAATTTTAAAAGATAAAGTAATTTTCTCAAAACTTGATCTTACGAAAGCATACTACCAAATACCAATTGCTGAGGAAGATAAACAGAAAACAGCCATTATCACACCATTTGGCTTGTTCGAGTTCAATGTAATGAGTTTTGGTCTTCGTAATGCTCCCGCCACATTCCAACGATTTATTAATGAGGTTTTTCATGGATTAGATTTTTTATTTCCATATATAGATGACGTACTTGTTGCATCATCTTCAGTAGAACAACATAAAGAGCACTTGAATCTTGTGTTTGAAAGACTTAATAAATATGGATTACATATAAATGTAGCAAAATCAGTAATGGGGGTTGACCAAATTGAATTCTTGGGACACCTCATTACTTCTAAAGGATCTCGTCCTCTTCCGGCAAAGGTCCAAGTAATTTTAGATTATAAGTTGCCAGCAACCTTGCATGAGCTTCGCACATTCCTTGGGATGTTAAATTTTTATCGAAGATATCTTAAAAATGCTGCACAAACTCAAGCGCTACTACATGAGCTGTTAAAGGGTGCCAAGAAAAAAGATCGACGACAGGTTCCCTGGACTGATGAAGCGGTACAACAATTTGAAAAGTGTAAAACAGATTTGGCAAATGCTGCTTTATTATGTTTTCCAAAACCTGGACTCCCATTATCATTGTGTACAGATGCCTCTGATTGGGCTATAGGATCTGTATTGCAACAATTAGAAGAAGGCAGTTGGAAGCCAATAGCTTTTTATTCAAAGAAATTGAATGCCGCTCAAAGATCTTATAGTACCTATGATCGAGAACTATTAGGTATATATCTGTCAATAAAACACTTTAAGCATATGTTAGAAGGGAGAGAATTTAGCATCCTCACAGACCACAAACCACTAAAATTTGCTTTTAAGCAAAAAAATGAGAAGGCATCTCCACGCCAATTACGTCAGCTCCAGTATATTTCACAATTCACGACAGACATAGAACACATCAGTGGAGCCGATAATGTTGTAGCCGATGCTCTATCAAGGATTGAAGAAGTATCTGTGATTGATTATGAGGTAATAGCCCAAGAGCAAAGCACTGATCCAGAGTTTAAAGAGTTATGCTCCAGTGACACATCACTCAAGTTCAAACCGTACACCACTGAATCTGGAAAAACATTGTGGTGTGATATATCTCAAAGCAAAATTCGACCATATATTCCTCTCAACTTCAGGAAAAAAGTTTTTAATCAGATTCACAACCTGTCACATCCTGGCATCAAATCAACTGTTAAGCAGATAACTGCTAGGTTTGTTTGGCCTGGAATCAATAAGGAAGTTCGAGAGTGGGCTAGAGGATGCATCAGTTGTCAAAAAGTGAAGACAACCAGACACACCAAGTCAAAATTTGGAGAATACCAAGTTCCAGATTCAAGATTTAGTGTAGTACATATAGATTTGATTGGCCCACTACCACCTTCGGAAGGCATGGAATACTGCCTAACTTGCATTGATCGGTATTCTTCCTGGATAGAAGCTATTCCTTTACCTGACATAAGAGCTGAAATAGTTAGTAGGGCTTTCTACAACAACTGGATTAGCAGGTTTGGTGTCCCTGCTCAAATTATAACAGATAGAGGAAGACAATTTGAATCCCAATTATTCAGATGCCTTGCTGCTATATGTGGTGCTAAAGTATCGCATACTACCTCATATCACCCTCAGTGTAACGGAAAAATAGAGAGACAACATAGGATCTTGAAAGGTGCTATAAAAGCACATAACAACATAAGGTGGACTGAATCCCTACCTACAGTACTACTTGGTTTGAGAGCTGCCATTAGACCAGACACAAACCACTCAATTGCACAAATGGTGTATGGTTCAAACATCAAGTTACCAGGAGAATTCTTCGACCCACCTACCATCAAAATGGACCAAGAAACCTTTGTCTCACAGTTACAGAAGGTCATGGAACATCTGAAACCAGTACTATCAGGTAGTTTCAAGCAGCAAAGAATATTTGTACATAAAGATCTAAGGTCTTGTTCTCATGTTTTTGTCAGAATAGACAGAGTGAAAAAGGCCCTTGAACCACCTTATCAAGGACCATATAAGGTAGTTGAACGTTTTGAAAAATTTTTCACATTGTCAATGAAAGAGAAAAATGTGAACATATCAATTGACCGTCTAAAACCTGCCTATTTGTTGGTCATGGACAAAGTTAACGAGCAAGCAACAGCTAAAGAAACAAATAAGAATTCAGATCACAGAAATCCACACCTTCCAATTAATAAGCAAACAACTTCCAGGTGTGGTCGAAAAATAAAACAACCAGTAAGGTTTAAAGATTAAAAATTTTATGTGTTTATACCTTTTCCTTAAAAAAAAAAAAAAAAATCTTATTTTTATTTTAAAAATTACATATTTCACCATGGTTCTTTGTATCGTAACTTAGTTACTGGTGAGGGAGTAATGTAAGTACACAGTTTCTAGATCGTAAATTGACCACTAGATGGCTTTACAAGTCAAGTTTTCTTTTGAAGAAATAATCGATATCATATCATTAGCAAAATATTATTTTTGCAATGAAGTAAATTAAACAAAGTGATAAAATATTAATTAAAATAAGGAATAAATCTTCATGTAAATTTTAAAGATAAAATTAATGTGTAATTTATTAAATTATTTTTGTGCATGTAAAATGAAAAAAACAAGTTATTTTAACTGTTGCTGGAAATGTATTTTCTTTGAATAATGAGTTTGGCAACAAGTTAGTTTGTAGCATTTTTCGTTGTCAAGTTAGTTAGTTGCATTCGAATGTAAAAATTGTGTGTAAGATAGAAAAATAAAACTGTGCTGTAATATTGTATCCTGAGATTCTTGTCTTAAATTTTAATTACATTATTTCCGAAGAACAGTGTTAAATAATCATTTTGCAGTAATAATGGAGGAACTTGGTTTAAATTGCGTTGGTGCTGTACATTCACATGTATCTGGCGACAACACTTTAAATCATCGTTACAAGTTTCATTAGTGTCTATTTCTTCAATTTCCCCAAAACGTTTGAGAGTTTTATTAAGAATATCTAATTTTTTAGTTAAAAAACATTGTTTTGGAGTATTACAAGTAGGATTGTCTGAAATAACACCTGAAACAAGATAACCAAAACAACTTGATTGTAAAAATAAATTGTCATCTATCATTATTTTATCTTCATTCAATAATGAAAAAAAAAACAATTCTGCACCTAAAAGAATATCTATTTTTTGAGGAATATAAAATGATGGATCAGCTAGTTTAACTTCACTTATAATTTTTAAGTTTGAAATATTTAATCTTTTAGAAGGCGTGAAACTAATTATCTTAGGAACAATTAATAAATCTACTTCCTATAGCGAGTCCTATTTTCATTCGACAAAAAAGTTGAAACCTTTTTCTTTACGTTTACAGATGTATCATTCAAACCGGCAATTGGAATATTTGTTTTTTCTTTTCTCAGACCCAATAAATCTGCCGCGGTGGAGGAAAGGAAACATGACTCATTGGCAGAGTCAAGGACCTCTGAATTACCCCCAAGCGTCTCTGACCAACAACCGCTAGAATCTAGGGGTGTTGCTCTGACATGTATTATTGCAGTGTTTATAAGAATGCTCTTCTTTCCGTTGCAGAAAAACGAAAGTCGAGGGTTTTCGGGCACTTGCTTATCGATGGATTTTAAACTGTTAATTTGCTGGCTTTGCTCTTGATATTGCGTAGGCGTCAATTGTACTGGTTCATTCTCTTGGTGACTATTTGTCATAAGCGGTGTGGAATATTTATGAAGGAGTGTGTGATGATCTAATTTCTTTTTACAAATGAAACAGGAACTTTTAGATTTGCATTTTGCTAATGAATGATATCCACTCAAGCAATTTTTACAAAGCCTATTTTTTTTAATTAAATCTAATCTTACTGATAATTTCATTCCCTTATATATGTCACAGTGATACAGAGCGTGTGTTTGTATTTTACAAGCAATACACAATTTAGGAGATTTGTCAGAGTTAACAAAAAAAAAAAAAAAGATTTCGATTTCTCGGCTTTAAATTTAGATCTAATGTTTGTTTGAATATTTTTTAAAATTTGACATCTCCTTTATAAGAATTCCAGGAAATCATCGAATTCAGGTACATTGTTATCTTTCAATGTTAATTCAAATTGTTTGCGAGATTCTCTATCTAATTTATCAAGTACAATGTTTAATAACAAAGCATTAGATAATTTATCTCTTGCGAAACCTAAAATTTTTAATGATCTAAGATTTTTCAAAATAGTATCTAGAATATTGCGTAAATCTTTGCCTGATTCTTGTTTTAAGGGATATAGCTTTAAAATATTTTTAATATAACAATTAATTATTCTTTTGTTTTCATATCGTTGTTCTAAAGCTTTAAAGAGAGATGCAAAGTTATCGTCAACAGTTTCGATGATTTTTGCTTCTCCCTTAGTTGGTCCACGTAAATAATGTAATTTTTCAGTTTCAGTAAGTTCAGAGTTTTCACTAATTAAGCTATTAAACTGAGTTTTTAATAAGTTCCAATCCTCATATTTTCCGCTGAAAAACGGAAGTGAGATTTTCGGAAGTTTTATAAAAGCTTTTTTAAGTTGATCACCGGTAATACATTCGATATCTTTGTTTTGAACAGATTCAATATTTGTAATTTTTAATTTATTAACAGAGATTTTGAGGTTTACCTCTAATTTTTGAATCTCATCGTCTACTTCGGTAAGAGAGTCCTCGATCTTTTGGAATTCTTCTTTGAGAATTTTATAGTACTTATCTTTTAGCGCTTCGAATCTCTGTCGTATCGAAAGTAAAATGTCTAATTGAGCCTGAAGCTCAGGAATGTTCATATCATCTTGTCCTTCTGTGAGGACATTATTTAATTTTCTCAGCTGGCTTTTGATGCCGCCGCGTTTTCGATTTAGCGGTGTGACGTCTGTCATCCTAGCGATCTGAATTAATTATTTTAAATTCAATTATAAAGTATAAAATTGTTTATTCCATGGGATCTGGTTCACCTCCGGGTCGCTACGGACCAAAATGAGCGAAGGTTGTAAATAAAGCGTTTATTTTGCTGCGTGTTTTCGCAGCGCGGTTTTGCATTAGAGTACAACATAAAGACTTAAGAAAAAAGGTTGCCGTAAATGGTGTGATTACAGGATGCGCCAAGGAGGGTGCTCCGTAGCCAAGGTTATACATAATGAATACGGAACAGGAATCATTCAACCAAAATCCGAACGACTGAAGAGGTAAGGTAATGACTGCTACCGATGAGTTTCTGATTTCTGTCCCCACAGCTTGTAAAGTTGAATTTTTGCAATAAAAATATATATACTTAAAAGTTGTTCCAATAGAGAACAGCAGCACAAATATCGAAGCAAAAGTTTAAACATTTCTCAGAAGATGAAAACACGAAAGTATCCTAGTATAAGATAATAAGTTGCGACGTCATTTGTTCTGCTAAATAATAACACCCTAGCTAAAGAGTACAATTATACAGTCTGTCGAAAACATTTGAGGGCATCGGAACCCTTTCGAATTTTGTCCACATCGAGAATTACGGAATTTTTCGAAATGAAATAAATTAATTTATTTAAATGTTTTTAAACATCATTTCAAATCTATCAAAGGAATTGTAAGCGTAATGAGAAAAGTTATCGATTATAAATCTTTGGAAATCTCACACTTTATAAAACGAGTTGCTTAAGCAAATCTTTATTTATCTGACAAGGTTTGCCTTGTTTCGAAAAGAACGTAAAAAAACTTTTTTTAAGCGAAAACAATTGTAAATTATCGCGTACTTTTGAAATCTCACCAGCACGCACAAGTTGGTTGAGCAAATTAAAAAACAAATTGTCTCACAAAGTTGTTCCGAAAAAGAACGTTAAAATTTTTTAAGCGAAAGCAATTATCCTTCTCAAAAGCACGCACAGTGTGGCCTACAAAAGCGGTCAAAAGAAATTATTGGACAATATTCAACTGGGAAATTTATGGTGGTCAAAATTCAACGTGTAAATGTACACGGAATCTAAATTTAATGAACCAAATTTGGCGAAAATTCTAGAAAAACAATTGTCATTCTCTCAAACGCGCACAATGTGGCCTCCAAAAGCGGTCAAAAAGAATTATTGGACGATATTCAATTTGGAAATTTATGATTGTCCGAAATTCAATCTGTCAATGCACACTGAATCTGAATTTAATGAACCAAATTTGAAGAACATTCTAGTTTTCAGCTTTCAATAATTTTAAATATATTGCTTCTATATGTTCTTTAAAAAACAACCTTCATGGTGATAGTGATTAGTTACTTCTTGCACACTCTGTATATTTTTTCATGTAATAATTTTTTTTTCATATTTCACAATAAAACTTTTTCGTAATGTCCGACAATGAGAAGCGGATCAAAGATGTTGATGATAAGGACTTCCGGCTTGTCCAGTATAAAAGGAATATGAAACGGGCGCATTTCATATTTTCTTCTTAGAGCGCGCATATTATTTCTTTTTCTCTTTTTCGAAAATGACTTACAACTTGAACTTCACCGCAAGACTCAAGCTCATCCAAAATGATGAAAACGAAACAGTTGCCGGAGAAATAGAATTTACCAGCACATTCGATAGGAGAAAGATTTCCTTCTATTCTGGCTTGACATATTTTCAAATGTCAACGACGAGTGACGACTGTCATTAAAAATTCATCGTTCCAATCAAAGATATTGAAGAATTCTTGAAAAATGTACTGAACGAAAAATTTCTGAAAAGACATGGCGGATTTAATCCAAACATTGCCAGTGACGAGACCTGGGCGGTCAGCTACTTGTGAAATTATTTGCCGTTCGTATATCATTTTCCCAAGGCGACAATCAACGAAATGTTGAAGGATTGGTGAAACAATTGAAAGATTAGTCCTTTAGCCTTAGAAATTAAAGGGATAAAAAAAATCGGAGAGACACGCATGTGTGCTCTGTGCGATGTTTTTTACGACACTCAACCAATTTTGTATTACGAAACATAACCACCAATTTTGGAAGCACGTTCAATGTTTCTCTTGTGCTCATTTGTTTTTTGTCACATAATAATAATAATAATAATAATAAAGATGGTCATCAGAAATTATTCGCATTATCTTGAACGAAAAGAATCGCACCCGTTATAGATATTAAAAAATTTTTTTGTCTACAAAGGTCCTTTAAAATCCATGCAGTTGAAGATAATTCGCTCTGTTCCGATATCGTTGCAATTGCAAAGTGAAATGAGCTTTTACACGCAGGTTTTTATTCAAACATTAAAAGTTAGTCAGGGGAAATAAAGAGCTGTAACATGAATTCTCTTGTCAATCTTCTCCAAACAACACGCTAAGAACATGAATGAAAATGGTTTAATATATTTTCCGTTTCATATATTAATTGTACTTTTAAACAATTCAAACATGAATGGTAAAACGTATCTATATAAACTATTGGTATTAAGAGAAAGCAACACGTTTTGGTAAGTTTTTTCATTTTAAAAATTTTTTCTTTCACACTGAAATATTGGAATCGGAAAACATCACTGTCGTTTCCAACAAATTCATTCAAAACTGCCTTGAAATACAATCATTCGGCAAAGAATACAGTAAAAGAGATTAAATCGAACAAGTTTGATTTTTATATTAAAGATATTCATGCTGATAGTGACATCCGGTTCAGCTAGTATATAAGGAGATTCATTGCTTTTTTTCAGAAAGGATCTCGTTCAGAAAAGCCTACAAAATAAATTACATTGCTAGACTGAAACTGATCAACGACGAACATGGAGAAATTGTTGCCAGAAAAAGGGATTTTACAAACGCTGAGGACAAGACTAAAACATCAATCATCTCTGGACCGAAATATTTCCAACAACCAGGAGAAAATGGGAAAACATTCATCGTACCAATTCACGATTTGGAAAATTCTATCAGAAAATTGTACGAAAAACGTTTAAAATGTGGAATATGGGAATCAGGCATTACGACTGATGAACCAAGGACTGTGAATTATTTGAAAAATATATTGCCGTGCATCTATTATTTTCCCAAAGAAACGATCGACTCAATATTAGATGTGAACATTTAAGATGAATAAAATTGTGAATAGCCATATAAATTAAAAGCTTTAAAAAAATTCGCAGAAAGTCGTATATGCGCTCTCTGCGATTTTTTTTGTTTTGTTTTTTTACGACACACATTTAACCAATTTTGTATAATCTTCCACATATGGCAGTAAATTTTTTAATGAACAACATTAGAATATTGTTTCAAAATTATTCGTGTCACAGCAACAGCTTTTCTAATTCCCAGACTCAAAGATTTTCATTTATTTAAAAAATAATTTTTTTTCCATTCTGATGATACGGTTAATTTCATATACTCGACTTCTTGTTTCAATGCCGTTTGTAGTACACGGTGTATTAACAAATGTTAATTCTTGATTTTTCAAGGAACGTTGTTTAGAAACATTTCGATCAGATTCTTAAATATCTTTATTCATAGCCATCTATTGAAATGTTAATGAACCATAATATGGAAAATGATGTTAAAGAAGAAGCGAATGAGACGTTTTCACAATGGAAAAAATGACATTTTCCGAATGAATTTTCCATGACGGCTAAAATTCTTAATTCTAATGTCATCATCAAAAGACTCACAAATTTTTCTCAAGATTTTCATTGGACAATCATGCTGAAAGGCACATTAGAAGAACTGGTAAGACGAATATTTTTCATTTTTAAATCAGCTGATAATTTATTGAATTCACGGAAAAGTGAGACTGTCTCACATTATCCAAGCAGAAATTATTGTTCTCCGTCAGAGAAGAATCTTGACCCAAGTAAGGAAATTTCAATTGCATTCTCAAAAAAATCTGAAAGCCTTGTTCGAATGATTAACATTTCAATTCTCAACTGTGTCTCTCAATGCGAACAGCTTATTTTATTCATGATCCCATAATTTGACAATTTCGGATAATCTTCCACATATGAAAATAGTTTTTTAATGAACAACATTAGAATATTGCTTCAAAATTATTCTTGTTACAACAAATGCTTTTCTAATGGCCAGTCTCAATAAATTCTACACTTTTCAATACTATATAATCTCGAAGCAACATTATTTGTGCTAATAAATTAATGCATTTTAATATAACAATGAAAAAATAGAAATGGTTGGTTCCCAAAGATTAGAAAATAGAAATAAAATTTGAAGAAATAAAAGAAAACTATAAAATTTAAAAAATCAATTCAAACTTTTTTATTACTATTCACGCTATGTAGACCGGAGAAAATGACTGACCTTTCAGTCTGACCTAATTTCGTTTCGAACTGGTCTTTGTTCCGCATTGTTTCGTATCAGATACGATTTTGAACTATGCAAAAAATTAGGATTTATTTTAAATGAATAAATGGTGGAGACAAATGATTGATCAAAAATTTTTAATGCGCATGGAAGCTTTTATTACTTCCGACTTTTTCAGTTTGCAAATTCAGTGATTGCGTATTCATCGTTTTTACTTGCGTCAGTTGAACTGTGACCACTGGAAATAATTTGTGAACGCTTTCACACAATAACAATCTTGAGAAAAAATTTGATGATTGTAAAGTTTTTAAAGAATGAACTGTTTTTCATTTCAAACGGTTATTTCTGACATTAGAAACAGAGCGAAAATCTTATTATCTTAAATTACGTCGAGCAGATATTTAATCTAAAAGCAGAAATGATTGTCACTCGATTTTTAACCAGATTAGAGGACCGTTTAAGTGAAATTAATAGCAAAGCCTTATGAACAGAATGGGTTTTTAATTTAAATATCATGTCCGAATCTTGAGGACATGTGTCTTTAATATTTTCAGATAGAACTTATCATTTGAATAGTTTGGTTTTACTTGTAACTTGCTTGCTATTCTTCTTTGATAGACACAGTTGAAAATATTAAGATTTTTACTTGTAATATTTTTCAGCTGTGTCGATCAGAAATTTAATAGGAAACTTGTCTCGCTTACGTTTCGAAAGCTGAGACTATTAACATGAGTAATTTTGAAACAATATTCCAAAATCGTTCATTAAAAAGCTGATTGTGACAAACCATATGAAAACATACGAGGAAAGAGATGTTTATTATCAGCATAAACGTCTTTAAAGGACATATAGAAATAATGTAATCCAAAATTGGTTAATTATGTGTCGCAAAAAATTCGCAGAGAGCGCACACAAAAGTAAGACTCTCTGCGAATTTCCCTACCCCTTTAATTTTCAAAATGACAAAGGGTTTTTCTTCTCACACAAGATGATGATGACCATTACTGTTGATCTTCAAATTTTTATAAATTCATTAGTGATGTTTCGAAAAATATTGCACGTAAAGAATAAAGCTTCTCAGTATCCACGGGTCATCAGTAGTGAAAACTTGGCCAATCAAAAAAAAAAATCATGAGATGAAAGAATAAAGTCTTTTGATATTCCAATTATTCTTCCTTTCTTTTTACCAGAAGAACAAGACGTTCTTTTAAATAGAGAAGACAAATAAATTCTTTTAATGCCTGATTGGTTCGACTGCAGTTTTGAATAGTTTTTGTATTCCACCAACAATTGCGTTCCACCAGTGACAATTGTCGTTTCAGCAAAACGTACAGATTCCTATGTTTCCAAGATTTGTCACCAAAACTGGCTCGATGGTCTTGCAAATCCTTTTGATTTTTAACTTTGTCCATTGTTCACAACATACAGGAAAAAATATTAATGAAATAGAAATGACAGGAAAAAATATTACATTAATTTTTTCTATTCCAATGAACGCGAAAAAAAATCTTGCATTACTTCCGGTGAACGGTCATATAAAAAAAGGACGGCGACGATCAAATCATTCAAATTTGCAAATGTCTCTCAACATGACGCGTATCTTTTCCCCAGAGAGATTGTTCTAGTCTTTAAAGATTCGATTCTTCGTCGAGATAAGGATTTTTGTCAATATCTTTTGGACCAACGAGAATAAGTCTTTACTGTTTGTCTGGTCGGAAAATGGATTTCTTGTCGAGTGGACGATGAATGGACAAACAAGAAGATTCAAAATTTCTTCACAACGGCTCAGGAATCGAATATGATGAATCCATTCAGTTCGAAATTGAATTTAGATCTTGTCGAAAGACGCTTGTCCAGAAGCGTAGTCAAGCCTTAGCAAAAATATACGGAGATTCGCTTGTGCTACAGGATCGACAGACATCATTTCTTGGTCAAGCCGAAATTTACGTTCGGACAAAGAAGAGTGAAATTCGATACGGCGCACATCATTCGAACGACAAACGTTCCGATGTTTTTGTACGTTTTGCCAAGAGAATGCTTGAAACGGACGGAGACCATCATTCAAACTGGCTATTTCAACAAATACGACGAACATTTTCACCACGAGTACATTTTACAGCCAAAAAACGGTACTTGATTCCAGAAAAGACGGTCTACATTCTGTTGGCCGTTTAAAAGACTTTATTCTCTGAGCACGTCGTTCTGAACAAATTAGCTCCAGGCGAAGATCTGTTCAAAGATCGCACGTTTGTGAATGATCCGTACAAGTTACCATCACCGATGCCGTTGACCAGTCACGGATCTGGCTCAGAGCTAAAGAATAAGAAGACCATGAAGTGCGAAAGATCAGACTTGATGAAACCAATGAAAAAGTTACGTGATGAAAAAACTCCTTAGAATCTTCCAAAAAATCTGAAAGCTTCAACAGCGAAATGATAATAAAGGAAGAATCCAAAAATTTGTCATGTGAGCCAATTGAAGAATAGAAAGTGAAAGTCGAACCTCAGAGTCTACAAAATGTGTTCAGTTTTGAAATTCCAGATGTTCTCTTTCAAGAGAAACATATTTTTAGCTACGGTCTAAGAACACCGGAAGACAGGGCCGAATGGTATACTTTAGAAAAATAATTGACTGGAATAACCAATGATCAACAGGAAATTTTACCAGCGCATGTGACAAATGTTCATCCAACAGCGTACGTGGAACAACAGCCATTGGATTTGAGTTTGAATCCATTTGAAATAATAAATGTTTCTCAAGACGAGTGGCAAGCGATTGAATATTAGTTAGAGTCAATGAATAGTGCATTAGTTTAAAAACATTAAAAGAAAAATCTGCGGAAAAGAACAAGAAACAATCTCGTCTTCCGCGTACTGCCACATCCGATTCAAGCAACACTACGTGATCGACGAGACTGTTCCAATTGGATTGTTGCAAGAGACTGGTTCACGCCACTTGCTTACTGTTTCACAAAAATCAACCGTGCAATCGGCCACATTCAGAAAGAGACTTATTATTGTCTTCGGAAAGACCGGTCACTAAGATGCCGGAAGATTATTGGGACAAAGAACTGGAAAATTATTGGCGTTTCAGAATGACTTGGGTCTTGTGAAAACTTTTGTCAGAAAAGAATTAGTAATGTCGGGTCCTCTTTTGCGAGATTTCAACAAAAGAGGGTAGAAAAAGAAGAAGAGTTCTTTTTTTTTTTACAACACCAACATTGGAATATCAAAAGACTTCTTCTATCTTTCATCACATGAGTTTCTTTTTTTATGTCAATCGATCAAATCTTTCATTACATGAGCTTTATTTTTTATAATTTTCTCAAATCATTAAAATGGCTCAATAATAAAGAAGTTTTTTGAACCAGTTGTGTGGCTATCATAAAAGAAGCTTGTTGAACAAATCTTGGACAAAATCTCATCTCATAAAAGAAGCTTGTTTGCCTGAAGAATGTCATAAAAGTAGTTTGTTTCGTTTGAAGATCAAAAGCTTTCGATATCATCTTAAAAGAAACTTGTTTCGATGAAAGAAGCTTTTATTTCGTTTGACAAATAGATTTTTCCAAGATTGGTTAATAAAGTGTCGTAAAAAATGGCCTCGAGCCGTGGCCACAAAGCAAGACCCAAAGCCATATTTTTTTACCCTCTTTCATATTTTATTTTGTGAAAGTGGAAAGACAAAAAGATTTTTTTTCAAAGATCTTCTAAATTATCGCTCCATGAATCAACTTCTATTTCGTCTTCGCTGGACATTGGACAATGACAAACTTTCTTAATCGTCATGGCGTCTGGAAAATACCAAGGAACGCCAAGTCCATTGATGTGATTGATGTGTCACAATGCGGACACTGCCGATTTCCATCTTTTACCCAAGTCTTTATGCACTGTAAATGAAATTTGTGCTCACAAATCCACAAGATAAAAGCATCAGAGAGAGACTTGAATTTTCCATTAACAAACGGAATTTCACAAGTCATATAAGCCGGCTCTGGTACGTCTACGATCTCAGTTCGTTTTTCACATCTTCAGGCGGAAGTGGTGGAAAATCTTATTTCAATAGCTCGTATTCCAGCATATCAAAATCCGCTTCATATTTCGGACAGATCTTCTTTCGTCTGTAAATGTTATACAACATTAAACAATAAACGTGGAATACGTGTCCACATGATAACAAATACGGACGAAAATTTAATATTCTCTTCTCACAACAATTGTAAATTTTCGACGACATGTTGACAGTACGAGCTCAAAACTCAAAATGACGAGCTGATCGTTTTGTCGCAAGTGTACATATACGCAAGATACAGGAAGTCTAACTGATAAGATGGATGCGGTCTTTTCCTGTCGAACTTGTTCGATCTTGAAAATAAAGTTCATTGTTATAGTAAAATGCATTAATTTTTAGCACAAATAATGTTATTTCGAGATTATATTGTATTGAAAAATGTAGAATTTATTGAGATTGGCCATTAGAAAAGCATTTGTTGTAACAAGAATAATTTTGAAGCAATATTCTAATGTTGTTCATTAAAAAACTATTTTCATATGTGGAAGATTATCCGAAATTGCCAAATTAGGGGATCATGAATAAAATAAGCTGTTCGCATTGAGAGACACAGCTGAGAATTGAAATGTTAATCATTCGAACAAGGCTTTCAGATTTTTTTGAGAATGCAATTGAAATTTCCTTACTTGGGTCAAGAGTCTTCTCTGACGGAGAACAATCATTTCTGCTTGGATAATGTGAGACAGTCTCACTTTTCTGTGAATTCAATAAATTATCAGCTGATTTAAAAATAAAAAATATTCGTCTTACCAGTTCTTCTAATGTGCCTTTCAGCATGATTGTCCAATGAAAATCTTGAGAAAAATTTGTGAGTCTTTTGATGATGACATTAGAATTAAGAATTTTAGCCGTCATGGAAAATTCATTCGGAAAATGTAATTTTTTCCATTGTGAAAACGTCTCATTCGCTTCTTCTTTAATATCATTTTCCATATTATGGTTCATTAACATTTCAATAGATGGCTATGAATAAAGATATTCAAGAATCTGATCGAAATGTTTCTAAACAACGTTTCTTGAAAAATCAAGAATTAACATTTGTTAATACACCGTGTACAACAAACGGGAATGAAACAAGAAGTCGAGTATATGAAATTAACCGTATCATCAGAATGGAAAAAAAAATATTTTTTAAATAAATGAAAATCTGCGAGTCTGGCCATTAGAAAAGCTTTTGCTGAGACACGAATAATTTTGAAACAATATTCTAATGTTGTTCATTAAAAAATTTATTGTCATATTTGGAAGATTATCAAAGATTGGTTAAATGTGTGTAGTAAAATAACAAAAAAATTCGCAGAGATTGCATATACGACTCTCTGCCAATGTTTTTAAAGCTTTTAATTACATAACTATTCACAATTTTATTCATCAAAAATGTTCCCATCTAATATTGAGTCGATCGTTTCTTTGGGAAAATAATAGACGCACGGCAATATGTTTTTCAAATAATTCACAGTCCTTGGTTCATCAGTCGCAATGCCTGAGTCCCATATTCCATATTTTAAACGTTTTTAGTTCAATTTTCTGATAGAATTTTTCAAATCGTGTATTGTTACGATGAATGTTTTCACATTTTCTCCTGGTTGTTGGAAATATTTCGGTTCAGAGATGATTGATATTTTAGTCTTGTCCTCAGCGTTAGTAAAATTCAATTGTCAAGGAAGTTTCTCCATGTTCATCGTTGATCAATTTCAGTCTAGCGATGAAGTTTATTTTGTAAGCCTTTCTGAACAAAATCTTTTCTGAAAAAAAAAAAAAAAAAAAAAAAAAAAAAAAAAAAAAAAAAAAAACAATGTGTCTCCTTATATACTAGTTGAACCGGATGGCACTATTCGCATGAATATCTTTAATATAAAAATCAAACTTGTCCGATTGAATCTCTTCTACTGTATTCTTTTCCGAGTGCTTGTATTTCAAGGCAGTTTTGAATGAATTTGTTGAAAACGACAGTGATGTTCTTCCGATTCCAATATTTCAGTGTGAAAGAAAACATTTTAAAAATGAAAAAATTTACCAAAGTGTGTTGCTTTCTCTTAATATCAATAGTTTATATAGATACGTTTCACCATTCATGTTTGAATTATTTAAATGTACAATTAATATATGAAACGGAAAATATATTAAAACATTTTCATTCATGTTCTTAGCGTGTTGTTTGGAGAAGATTGACAAGAGAATTCATGTTACAGCTCTTTATTTCCCCTGACTAACTTTTAATGTTTGAATAAAAATCTAACGTGTAAAAGTTCATTTCACTTTGCAATTGCAACGATATCGGAACAGAGCGAATTATTCTCAACTGCGTCGATTTGAAAAGATCTTTGAAGACAAAAACAGTTTTTTTTTTTTGAATATCTGCAACGGATGCGATTCTTTTCGTTCAAGATAATACAAATAATTTCTGATGACTATCTTTATTATTATTATGTGACTAAAAGCAAATGACACAAGAGAAATATTAAACGTGTTTCCAAAATTGGTTAATTGTGTGTCGTAAAAAAATCGTAGAGAACACCAATGTGTGTCTCTGCGATTGTTTTTTTTTTTTTTTTTACTTATTTAATTTCTTAGGCTAAAGGGCTAATCTTTCAAGGATTTCACCAATCCTTCAACATTTCGTTCATTTTCACCTAGGGAAAATAATATACAAACGGCAAATAATTTCGCAAGTAACTGACCGTCCAGGGCTCGTCACTGGCAATGCTTGGATTAAATCCGTCATGTCTTTTCAGAAATTTTTCGTACAGTACATTTATCAAGAATTCTTTAATATCTTTGATCGGAACAATGAATTTTTGATGACAGTCGTAATTCGTCGTTAACATTTGGAAATATGTCAAGCCAAAATAGACGGAAATCTTTCTCCCATCGAATGTGCTGGTAAATTCTATTTCTCCGGCAACTGTTTCGTTTTCATCATTTTGAATAAGCTCAGGTCTTGCGATGAAGTTTAAGTGGTAAGTCCGTTTCAGCTATTCCTTTTATACTGGACAAACCGGAAGACCTTATCATCAACATCTTTGATCTGTGTTGGAAATCTTGGCGATCATCAAGAAAGTAATGTAGCCCTCTTTGCATGTTGAGTATTTGATGACTTCATGTTACGATCCCTTACTCCCACGCGAAAAAATGTAAACAGAATACATTTATTCTTTGAGCCGTAGGGAATGCATATGGGTGCGAAGCGAAATAACTTTTTGTAAATATACATATGTCCTCCTTTAATGATTCTTAATAATAAATAGATAGCAGATATTATAGAATGTTTCGTTGATTATGTGTCTAAATGGAATGTCTCCAGAAAAATAATCTCGGGACGAATTATGGTAAGAGTAAATTTTCGCTTACCACTTCGAATTATTTTAGTAATTGTATTGTTACCGAAATTTGGCATCCCTACCGGGATTCGATTATTATTATTTGAATTGTTTAAGAATTAGATATGGATGTTGATAGCATTCGTAAATTAAGAACACTGATGAGAACTAATTTCTTTAAAGCATTAAATAAAGCTTTGGAAATATTAGAAAATAAGGAGGAGGACATAGATATAATAAAAACACAAATTGTTCTTTTAGAACAGAAGTATGATAGTTTAAAAGAATTAGAAAGATTTTAATGATTTTACAAGATGATAAAAGTTGCACGCAAGAAAGTTTCGATACTTTTATTACCAACTATTTTATTATGATTCTTTCTTGCCTAGCGATTTATTAAAAATATATGAACGCACTCATAGTGAATTAGTCACCACCGAAATTACTGGTAACGATAGAGCAGAAACAGAATTGCGCGCTCCCCTTTTAGTTTCGAAAATATAAACAAAAAATCGTTGCACCCTTCCGAGAGGAGAAAAGCTTCCGCCGCTGATTTATTGAATAGCGCTAGACGAAACACGTGTGAGGTCGACCGAGGCCGTCGCGAACTTGTTTCTCACCGGGTCTGATATAAAAAAAAATACAAGCTTCTGTGACGTCATAGACGAGAGTAAGGCTCCTGTAAAGGGTAATTAAGGGGCTCTAGACGAGAGCTGATGAATCGAAAGTTTCGTTTCGACTCATTTTTAAACTATTGCTTAGTTTGATTTTTATGCACGTTTGTCATTTAATATGAAATTGTGTTACAATTATTAACCTTATAACTGTTAAAAATTAAAAAAAATAATCATTGAACTTTAACAAAATAAACAATGTCATTTCTATAATTTTGTAATGTTATTATAACAGTGTATAAATAAACAATAATTAAGAATTTCACGCAAAATATTTCTCGTCAGATGATAGAATTATTATATATGATATATATATATATATATAAACTAACACATTATTATTTAACTCATTAAAACTATTATTAACACTTTTAAACCAGTTAAAACTCAACATCCATATAAATAGTGTCTGCAGCATACACTTTATAATTGTCTATGATGTATTTATTATTTTTAACAAATTACAAAAAACATTAATCTCTTATTGATGACCATTATTTTATAAAAATTAATACAAAATTTTACTTAAGAAAATAAATTAGATGATTCATAAAATAATTATCAAAACACTCATTGTAAATATTGAGTAAAAGTATTATTAATTTTATCAAAGCAATTATACAAAAAATACTTTATTTTTACTGGAAATTGAAAAAGGTGATTATTCAAAAAATTGAAAAGTAAATTATTTTTCATTTTAATAAGCATACACAGTGAAAGAAAGAGCCATAATTTTATTTACATAAATACAATTGGTACAAAAACATGTACATTTTATAAAATAATTTTGTCATATTTTCTGAAATCTTGTAACATTTTCTATATTTATATCTAATGATACTTTTTATATTTATATCACAACTTTCAAAATGAATTTTTATTTAAAAAAATTTGGTGATAAGTAATGTGATACATAATAAACACAAATATGTAAAAATTTTATAAAATTAAAAATCTTCTAAAACAAATTCTCATGAGACATAAATTTAAGAAAAAGTAATTGATCAATTATTAGAAAATTTATCTTGCATGTTTCATATTATAATTATACATATCTAATACTAAAACACAGATATGAGATATAAAACTTAATATATCCTTACAAATTTTTAATAATACAATTTATATGAATCAGACACTTTTAACATAAACTAAATAAGTTAAAATACAATTCTAAACAAAGAAATGTTTTAAATTTATAAGAAGAATTCTGTTAACAGCAAAATTAAAATTTGCAGTTGTATGTATTTACAATATTTTATAAATTTAATACACATTTTGCAAAAGATATAAAATATTTTGAATTCAAAATATATATCGAAATTGATTCTTTAACTTTATGCACTTAAAATAACACTGTTGGAATAGTCAACAATTGTACAAGCACATTTTAAAATTCCATGTAATTACATTTCATAACAATAAATAAAATTTAAAAATATTGATAAAATATGAACTATTAGTTTTGCAGGAGTGATACATCAAATATCCAATTAAATGTACTTTTTATAAAAAAATAAAAATCAAATAAAAAAATTTATTTTACAGTGAAATACTAGGAAAAAACAGCAAAATTAAAAATTATCGATATTAAAAATCTCTTTTTTTATTTATTTTTTGATCAACTATTTATTAATGTAGAAAATTTTCGATTTAGACTTTTAGTGGTATCGTTTATCATTCCTTAGCTTAGCATAATTATTGTGAAAAATATTAGCTAAACCAGATAAGCACTTTTTTACAATATTAATTTGCTCAACTCCACAAATGCATTTATTTTTTAGTGGAACACCAATTAATTCTAGTTTTTCTAAAACAAGTTGAATAAACAATGCTTTTTGATTAGGATAACAAATAAAAGCATTTTCGTAAGTTTCATCTATTAAATTTTGAAATATTTGAAAGGCATTAATAGTAATAAATATTAAATATTCTTGGGGCCATTTAAGTGCACCCTTGTCAATTAAACTTAAATATTTAAAAATCTCATTTGAACATTCAAGAATTAATGTTTTATCTATTACAAGCTTTGAAATGCATGCTGTACAACTTACTTTGAGATATATCTTATAAGCAACATAGCCTGCAATATAAATGAAATGAGAACTGGCATTACTTCTTCTGTGATATTAGCATCTGAAGTATTTAAAGCATCATAGAAATTGCTCAGGTATTTCACAATTTTCTAAATCTTGGCATACAAAATTTAAATCTTTTAACTGAAACTTAACTTCTCTTTGGGAATATAAAGTAATCAGGTTAAGCACTTTTAATTTTTTTCAGATTCAAAAATCTGCATGCAAGATACATTATAATTCCCGCCACTCATTTGGCGGTATTGACCAAAACGAGCTTCTAAATTATCAGTTTGAAATTTACCAAGTAAAACATAAGAAAGACCAAGCGTTTCAAATGCATAATGAACAATTTCAATTACAATTTGTATTGTAAATTTAAAAGCACAAAATGTTTCTTTTGACAACATACCTCCTTTGCCCGGAATACCAAGAGCTTTTTTATCTTCTGCATTTAAAGTGCTAAGTTCAATCTATTTTGTCAACCAAATGTTAAATTCCTTTAAAAATAAATTTTTTTTATCATTTACACTTTTAATTGGTGCTGCTAGATCATGCAAATAACGGTGACTGCTGAAAGGATGTTTTACATTCATAATTTCCCACCATGTAGAAATATGTTGAATAAACAGTTTAGTATCCATTGCATCTGGGCTCAATTTTTTCCTTATTTAAGGTTAACGCAACACAGTTTCTTTCATGAAACAGATTTAAGCATTACTTACATTTTGTCTTTCTATATTACTAGGATATAGTACTTTACGCGATAATTTTGGAGCTTTTTTAACAAAAGAATTCTTTTCTAACTCGTGCAGTTCCTTCAAGTCAGCTAAATTTCCTCGACACAACTTTTCCTCTGTAGGGCTTGGGAAAAATAAAACTTGTTTTGTGAAAGTTTGATTTAGCCAGTTATTTCTAACTGCTTTTATTATATGTACACTGTCAAACATGAAAAAAAAATTTTTTTTCTCGGGACGAAATGGATGTGGAATGGATGATTTTTATTCACTTCCACAGAATTGTGTAAACATATTTTGATTTATACGGTTGTTATCAGAAATTACAGCCTACACCGTAAAATCAAATTTGTGAACACATATCAACACTTGGTGCGTATATTTTAGCAAATCTTCAGCAGTGAGATTCCGCACTGGAAAAAGAGCTACAACATCCTTGTTTTTTGACAAAACTGAAAACAGCATAAAAGCTAAAACAGTTGTTGCTTCAGAAGTAGAGTTATTTGAAGCACTAATAAGTTTTCCAGATTTATATGACATCATTGGATTCATGTAAATTTCATCTAATAGTAAGTTGTTTTTTTTTTATGTGGTCTTCTAGCAAGATTAATTTCTTCAAAAGATACTCAATATTGCAGTTTTTTATATAATTTGGAACAGAAACTGATGATAATTTTTTAAGATGGCATGGATGAGCCAGTGTCATGATTTGCGAATTCCTAAGTAAACAATATCCTGCTGGATAAGTATAATACATTTTAGCAGACCATAAAATAATAAATGCGAAATATCTTATCTGTTTCTGTGTTATTAATGAAATTTGTTCCATTATGAATTTTATCTTCATTTTGATTATTTCTTCACTGACAAACTTTAAAGAAATTTCTAAAAAATAAAATGCACAAGCTAAATTTATTTCAAAGGTTGAACATTCTTCATATGAGGATAAGTGACTAACAAGTGAATCAAATTTTGTCCACCTGTCACATTTATGTTCGGAACCTAAAAGCCATTCAAATGCTTGCATGTTAATAACTGCATTTTTATACCATATTTTAACAGAAAGATCTGTTAATATTTTAAAGGCCACAATAATTTTTGGATTATCACTATATTCAATTAAATAAAATCCAACAAAATTACTTTTCTTTGACACTATCCATTTTTTATTGATCTTGCTGTCGCAATTACTTAAAAAATTTGAAAATGAGGGAATTTCATCATCTTTACACCATTGGGAAAATTTTCCTTCATCATATTTTTCCATTTCTTGTCGTCTTGAAGATGGTGATTTCCTCTCAACAGGCAGCTTTTTCGACAAATGTGAAGGCTGGGTTTCAAATTTTGTAGGCAATGCATCACCTGTAAGTGCAAGTTTTTTTTCGTTGCACTGTTGAAATTGTACCATCATCACGAACAGCAGAGTCTTCCCGAATTATAAATCTTTCTTCAAAATGTTTGATACATACCACAGCAGAAGAGCTTGGTACATAGTCTACACGGTTTATATTTTTAATCCACTGCTCCCTCCTGTAGGGATCTGAAGGAAACTTGAAAACTGTTGTATAAGAACCTTCGAATTCTTAATTTGAATGACATAAAGACACACAACATTTCTGTCCCATATTGATCTGAAATTAAAAAAAAATATCTTTAGTGTACTGAAGCACATTGAAATAGATATTTAAAACATAAGTTTTTAATTTGCTCACAAAATATAGTGAAAAGTTTTATAGGGATATTACATTTATAGAAAAATACTTGACTTAACATTTAGAGAACAAATATTTGATCAATGATCTTAAGGTTATGTTTCGATAAGATTAAAAAATTATAAGCCAATGTCTAACAAAATTCCGATGAATTTTTGAGATTCACATAACAAGTTCAATTATAGTTAGACAATTAAATTATTTATAACAAAATTGATCACGACAAATTATTCAAAACAAGCTTACACAAAAAAATTTAGATTTAAAACTTAAGCAATGTTTTGTTCGAATGCCACATTCTTAAATACTTAAAGTTAAAAAATTCATTTTAAAAAATATAATTATCTATATTTCTCAAAATAGAAACTAAGTAAAATACTAATGAGAATTACTAAAAAGTAAACTGCTATCAAAATTAACATGACTCGCATTCAAAACAATAGCACACAGCCTTAAAAAAAATCCACGAGTTTCCCCATTCATATTCTATAAATAATTTTCTCTAAAGTAGCATATATATATTGTAAGAATATAATATATTGATAAGATGATGTATGATTTTATCTCTTTGTTTATATCTTTTCTTGAATAATTTAGAAATATTAACATGTAAATAAATAATTATTTCCTTTTAAAGTTTCTACACATAAATAAAACATAATTGTAGAAAAAATTTATGCAATTCAAATTGCTTAATATTTTATTTAGAATAAAATTATATTGTAACAACAAACAATATAAGCAGTTTTGATTAAGCTTTCAAATGCTTCAGTGATTACTACTAAATTAAATTGCAAGTAAACTTCTATTTATATTAAAATAAAGTTCAATATGGAAAAGTAAAATTAAAAGACAAATGAAAGAAATTTTTTATGAAACATCATTTTTGGTATACCACGTGTTATTCATGAAGCTCCTTTCAAGAAAGGGTTCAAAATTTGTTAATTAAATTAAATAAAAATAATAGCTTACCTTTTAGAATGCCCATAAAGATTCTGCTGATATTTTCTTGCTGAAATCAATCAAAATTAATAACAAAGAAAGAAATACTTTTAAAAAAGGGCATTTGTTTTCGATGGTTAACATTTAAACCCAGACATGTTGCGCGTAATTGTAAAAATAAAATTAGTTGCGCGAAATGCCATGGACAGCATTTGTTTGTAGTGTGTAAAGTGAATGAAGAATTTAATGAAAATAAAAATAATGAAAAGGCGTTAGAAGAAAATATTGCTACGGAAAGCTTTTTAACTAATGCTACACGTATGCGACAAGTTTATTTACAAACTTTAGTAGTTCGAGTTCGCAGTAACAATAAAAATAAATGTATTCGGTTTCTCATTGATACAGGTTCGCAACAATCTCATATTTCGAAATATGCTGCAAAATTTATGAAATATGATGTTATTAATGAAGAATCTATTTTACATTGTTTATTTGGAGGAATTGAAAGAACTGAAAAACATAAAAAATATTTGGTTCACTTAAGTAATGATGATAATAGCTATCATTGTAATTTTGAGGTACTGGATCAAGAAATAATTTGTTCTAATATTTCTAGAGTAATATTGTCCCCTTATTTACAAGAACTTAATAATACAAAAATTCTCGTAAAATATTTTTAACTGATACTATGCACATGTTTGGTGATCAATTGTTATACCAATATTCTCCCTTAGAAATTCATTTGTTAATTGTGGCTGATATCGCTGGCAAGCTGCTCAGTGGAGGATAAAAGAACTTAGATCAGGATTGGTTTGTGTAGAAACTAGATTAGGTTGGACTTTGATGGGAAAGAGCAGAGAAATAGAAAATCAGGACAGTACAAATTCTTTTTTATCTTGTCATGTTACTGATGCTAATATCTCAGATTTACGGAAGTTAGATACGCTTGGTATAAAAAGATCCAACCGAAAGAAAAACTAGAGAAGAATTAGAACAATCAGCAAAAGAGTATTTTTTCCGAACAGTCACTAGGGACTCAGATGGAAGGTACAAAGTTCGATTACCCTGGTTAGAAGAACATCCCCCTTTGACAAATTGTAAGGACATTTCTGAGAAAAGACTTGTAAATTGTGTCAAGTCCTTAAAGAAGTTAGACAAGATTGCAGAATACGAAAGTATTTTTAAGGACTGGTTGGAACAAGGTATTATAGAAGAAGTGGGTAACTCGGATCCTGAACACTATTTGCCCCATAGGCCTGTTTTCAAAGAAAACGTAACGACGAAAGTTAGGCCAGTATTCGATGGCTCTGCTTGAGATAAAAATTCGCCTTCAATCAATGATTGTTTTGAAAAAGGTCCCAATTTGGTGGAATTAATACCTTTCATAAATAGATTTAGAATAGGAAAATATGGAATGGTTGCTGATATTGAAAAGACGTTTTTACAGATTGGGCTTCATGAGCATTATAGACCATATTTAAAGTTTTTGTGGTGGTAAAATGGAAAGAAAGAACAGTTAAGAATTTTTCAGCATCGAAGGATAGTTTTCGGAATTTCTTCAAGTCCTTTTATGTTAGCAGCTACTTTAGAATTTCATTTGAATAATGTTCCTATTGAATACAAAGAAACTGCTCAAAAACTTTTGAAATCCTTTTATGTGGACAGTTGTGTTCATAGTGTGAATAGTGAAAAGGAATTAGTGAAATTTATTCAGGAATCCCAAGAAATTCTTAGAACAGCAAAATTTAATTTACGAGGGTGGGAGCATACCCTTTTCGAAACAAGTGAATCTGACTTAATAGAAAACAAAACTGTTCCAGTTTTGGATTTAAAATGGGAAAACAGAAATGATACCTTGTCTGTTGATTTGAGAGATTTTGATCCCATTTTAGAAGATCAACCAGTTACTAAAAGGATTATTTTATCAACTGTTCACAAAATTTTTGATCCCATTGGATACACTTGTCCCATAACTTTGATACCAAAACTGATGTTACAGGAATGCTGGAAAATGAAATTATCTTGGGATTCTGATTTGCCACCTTGGATGGAAAAGAAATTTATAAAGTGGAAAAGTCAACTGAAAACTCTAAATGACATTTCAATACCAAGATGCTTGGACAAAAATGAAGGAAATGGAAATATAACCTGCCACGTCTTTTGCGATGCATCAGAAAAGGCGTACGCTGCGCGTATATTTTTAAGGAGTGAAGGAGAAAATTCTACAGATTGTCAACTTATACAAGCTAGGTCAAGAGTTGCTACCATTAAATCCATATCAGTATCTAGACTAGAACTTCTAGCATGCAATATAGGAGCAAGATTTTGTCAATCTGTGAAAGAGAGCTTAGGAATGGAGAAAGTAACTACACAATATTGGTCTGATTCCAGTAATGCTTTATACTAGATTTAAAAAAAATGAAAACTGGGCTACTTTTTTTTTCAATCGTGTCAAAGAAATTCGTCTTTTGAGTGATCCAGAGGATTGGCATCACATTTCTGGACAACTAAATCCAGCTGATTTACCATCTCGAGGATGTAGCGTTGAAAATTTCGCCAAGTCTAATTGGTGGTTTGGACCTGCTTGGATTAAAAATCCTCCTGAAGAATGGCCCAAATCCGATATTTTCCCCCATGAAGAGATTATTAATTCTGAAAGAAGAAAAACAGTTGTTAGTGTTACCAATACAGAAAAAGAAGAAAAAATTTACAACCTTTTCTCCTATTATCCTAATCTTCTCTTGGTTGTATCATAGATTTATAGATTTTTTGATAATTGTAGGGTAAAAAAGAATTTTAGGAAATTCGGAATTATAACTGTAGAAGAAAGAAATAGATCTGAGATTTCATTATTAACGTTAACGCAGCGAGAGTCTTTCACAGGACCACAAGATAAAAGAATTCAGAAGTTTCAAATTTTTGTTGATGAAAATAATCTTTTCCGAATTAAGACAAGACTCTCATTGAAAGAAGATTTAGATAATTTTAAATTTCCTGTTGTCTAACCTAGTGAACATCCAATTGTTGAAAAACTAATACAATGGAAACACGTACTATTCTCTTGGTCATGCAGGAATTCAAATAGTAATAATATATCTGAGAGAAGAATTCTGGATATTGAAATATAGGTAAACTGTACGCAAGGTTATCAAAAATTGCTTTATTTGCAGAAAATTTGATTCATGCCCAGTAGAAACTCCAACAGCTCCATTACCAATTGATCGTTTCAGAGCGGCTTCGGTGTTTGAAATAATTGAAATTTACTTTGCTGGACCACTCTTCTTCAAAGGAAACCAGAAATCTTGGATTGTAATTTATACTTGGGCTGTATTTAGAGCTATTCATTTAGAATTGGCAACTTCTCTATCCACGGAACAATTTTTGCAGTCATTCCGGAGATTTATAGCACGACGAGAAAGACCAGCTATTGTCTACTCAGATAATGGGACAAACTTTGTTGGAGCGAGTGATCTTCTCAAAATAATTAACTGGGATGCAGTAGAGAAATACAGCGCTGTCAACAAAATTAATTGGAAGTTTATTCCGCCATCTGCAACATGGTGGGGTGGCTTCTGGTAACGTTTGATTGGAGTAGTCAAGAGAATACTTCGGAATGTTTTGGGACAAACGTCTCTCAATTTTGAAGAAATGAACACTGTTTTATGCGATTGTGAAGGTCTCGTTAATGGACGACCTCTCACATATGAGAGTGAGGATCAAATGACCTAAAACCTCTTACTCCCAATATGTTTTTGCAGAAGGTCAAAGAAACTGGTACACCTGACCTATACCTCTTGGATAGTAAATCTTTAAATAAAAGGTATGTCTATTGTCAGAGACTACGGCAGGATCTTCGAAAACGATTTCGCTCTGAATACTTGGGACAACTAAGGCAGTTTGAAAGAAAAGTACGAAGCTCACCACCCATTAAGATAGGAGATGTTGTTTTGATATTCAGTGACAACTGAAAAGGCTGGCAGATTGGCCTTTAGGAAAAGTGATCGAAGTCTTTAAATCATCAGATGGGAATATTAGACTTGTCAAATTGAAGACTAAAAATGGAGTAGTTCTACGTCCAGTGCTAAGACTATATCCTCTCGAAGTTGGTAAGAATGAAAAAGAAATGTTCCAAGAAAATGAAACATCTTCAAAAAAAAATTACCTGTTCTGATAATAGTGAAAGTAAAAAGGATCCTCTCGACAAGGCTGATGAACGAACCTCTCGATATGGTAGGAGGTTAAAACAGGTAAAAAGTCTTGTGTTGCAGAATTGAACTTTTCTTTAGAGCAAGAACTTTTTATCTTTGGACTTTATGTAATATCTTAAAAACTTTATTTCAGAACTTTAAGATTTAATGTTAAGAAAAATTTTGTTTTTTTAATTAATTTTATCGATAATTGAAATTTATTATTTTGATATTTTTTAAGTGTATTGATATTTCAAGTGTATTGGTTTATTTTTGATACTTATTAATTTGTATTGTCACGTTGAGAATTTTCTTAGATTTTAGTTTGAATATTTTGTTTGAGTTTCCTGAGAAGTAAACTCAAAGGTGGGAGGATGTTGAAAATCTTGGCGATCATCAAGAAAGTAATGTAACCCTCTTTGCCTCTTGAGCATTTGATGACGTCATGTTACGATCCTATACTCTCACGCGAAAAATGTAAGCAGAATACTTTTATGCTTTGAGCCGTAGGGAATGCATATGCATGCGCAACGAAATAACTTTTTGTAAATATACATATGTCTTCCTATGATGATTTTTAATAATAAATAGGTAATAGATAATAGAGAATGTTTCTTTGATTATATGTCTAAATTGAATGTCCCTAGAAAAAGAATCCCGGGACGAATTAAGGTAAGGATAAATTTTCGCTTACTTCTTCGAATTCTTTTGGTATTTGTATTGTTACCGAAAATCCGTGTTTCAACGTCGGACATTACGAAAAATTTTTATTGTGAAACATGAAAAATAAAAATTATTACATGGAAAAAATATACAGAGCATACAAGAAGTAACTAATCACTATCAGCATGAAGGTTATTTTTTTAAAGAACATGTAGAAGCAATATATTCAAAATTATTGAAAGCTTAGAACTAGAATGTTCTTCAAATTTGGTTCATTAAATTCAGATTCCGTGTGCATTGACACGTTGAATTTCAAACAATTATAAATTTACAAATTGAATATCGTCCAATAATTCCTTTTGACCGGTCTTCTAACTGTGCGTGCTTATAAGAAGGACAATTGTTTACGCTTAAAAAATTTTAACGTACTTTTCGGAACAACCTTGTGAGACAAATATTTTTTTTTAATTTGTTCAAGCAACTCGTGCTTGCTTGTGAGATTTCAAAAGTACGCGGTGATAGTTTACAACTGTTTTCGCTTAAAAAAATTTTTTTTTACGTTCTTTTAAAAACAAGGCTAACTTTGTCAGATAAATAAAGATTTGCTCAATCAACTCGTTTTATAAAGTGTGAGATTTCCAATGATTTATAATCGCTAACCTTTCTCATTACGCTTACAATTCCTTTGATAGATTTGAAATGATTAAATGATGTTTTAAAGCATTTGAATAAATAAATTTATTTCATTTCAAGAAATTCCGATATTCTCGATGTGGACAAAATTCGAAAGGGTACCGGTGCCCACACATTTTTTCGACCGACTGTATGATGTTACTCACCTGAAACAAGACTTGGCTCTTCACTTCGAGTGGCGTTGAACTGTCCAATTTACCCTACTAATCTATATTATCCGTAGAGAAAAGTTTTGTCTCCACTCTGAGGAGACTATCAAAATCAAAGTAGGCAACATAGTTCTGTGGTATTACTCATTTATTTTTACCAAAATTATCTTCCTGTATGAAAAAGAGAATTTGAATATGAAAAAGAGCTTAAATTTAGCGAGCTCTTCTTCACTGAGACTTTCTTTGAATAAAGACTCTTTTTGACCATTCGCGCAGCTGCTTTAGAATTTATAAAAAGTAATTTCACATAGCCCGAAATTCGATCGATGGAAGAAAACCTAACACCTTTAGTTCACTCGAAGAAATTAGAGTCGGAATCATTCAGAGATAGATGTGTCCTAACTGTAGGTTTTCTCTTATCTGTAACAAGGTTAAGAACGTAATATCTGTAAAATCAGTCTTGTGTGTCTGGCTAGAAGACATAATTTTCCAACCATATAGGAGCCTCCCACGAACAAAAACTGAAGGGTTTGTACGTTACATCCCCTGGATACGTTGTCTAAAGCGTTCATTTGTGATGGAACATAATATCACTTTTCTTTCGATGAACTTGAATAGATCTCTTTTTATTAAATTGTGCACGAATGTTTAAAAATACCTGAATTTTTGACCCAGCAAAACATAACTTTCGTATCAGTCCAGTAGAAAGTTTGAATATTGTGAATGTTCAATGATGTTTTGACGCTCTGGACTAAACAAGTGCCAATAACTGCAGCTAAGAGTTCCAATTTTGGGTTGGACATTTCAATTTTTGTTTTGGAGTTGGGTCCTTTTTTTAGAAGAGCAACGCATGATTTTGGCTGAACTAATTTAATTTGAACTTCATTACCGCTTTCAGTTCATATAAAATATACGCTTCAAAGGCTATCCTATTGAGCCAACTACCCCATACATATGATTTGTGAAGCATCAACTAAACTTCCAAAATAACGATTAATTGGAATTAATTTACAAAATTATTAACTGTCAAGCCAATTTTTAAATTCTTTAGTGATTTCTGGAGGCAGCTTTTGATCCCATGTTAGCATACAGTTTTCCATACTTTTTGCAAATAAAATGTGGGATGAATGTCATAAGCGCTGTAAAACCAATCGGGATAAACATCTTTTGCGAAACTGATGAAAGTTGCCTTTTAGAACATGCATGGTTTTAATGGAAATATTGCTGAGTTAAACGATCAACTCAGTATTTGGTTCCCATAAAAGGCCACGTGCAGAGCATTTTATCTTTTTTTGATTTTATTGCTATGAAGAAAAAAAAATCTAAATTTTGAGCATAAATCCAGCTTTTGACATGATTTAATAAGCTATTGTTTGAAACGTTAAAGATCTTTGTCCTTTTAGATTCTAGTCACGGCATTATCGACACAAAAGGAATTTTTTAACATTAAGGTGACATCATTATTATCTTCTTTCTGTAAACAATGGTATACAGTAGCCACATAAGCAAAAATAAGGCGTCCCACATTGTCTGATGGTCAGCGTGCTTGACTGCGGATAAGGAAGTCCTGGGTTCGAATTCCAGGTCGGGTGAGGATATATTTTCTCTCTCTCTTTCCTGACTTTACCATTTCATTGTATGAATAGATTATGAATGGTTGCCTACCCTATAAACGGGTACCTATGGCATGTGTGTACTGAGGTAGTTGAACTCCACACTAAATTACGGTTCAGTTGGAAAAGTGGAGCAGCCCACCCCATATTGCCAGTCTAGTTGGTACAAGGCAATAAAAAGCAAAAATGGGCTTGAAGAATGCCCAAATATTACAATGACTACAGATTTTAATTTCTTGCTTTTCATGATTTTTTCCACCATTGAAATCGGAGAAAGTCCCTGTCTGGGAAGGAAATCGAGATATGCAAGAACGCTTTGTGAATTTTAGAAATGACACATAGTCTATGCTTTCGAAATTTGTTTAAAATGGAAAGAATCTTCTCATTATAGTTTGGTGCAGTAGCTAAGTATTGATTTAGGAAGCTGAATTTTTGTCTTTTGCAGAAGCATCGAAAACTAATATTTTATTCGTAAGCCTAGACATCTTAAAGATAACTCTATGCGATGAATTTTTGTTCCGATAAATTTTCCCCATTGATATATTAATTGGTACCTGTTCTATAATTTTCAACTGTTCCCATTCCTTCAAAATTTTGGTATAAAAATCAAATTATTTTTAGGAAATGAGTTTAGAAGTCACGATATTCAAGCGCTTTTCTGATTAAAATCTCAAAACAAGTAGTATTGGAGGTCCTTCAACCCAATCGAGATATATATCTCATATCTGTTTTGATGAAACGATAAATTTTTTAAAGATACAATTTTATTACTTATATCATTTTTTGTTTTGTTTTCTACCGGGTCCAAGATTATCCAATGTCACTGGATATTATTGGTATTCTGCGTATACCAAGAATATACAATGAACAAAAGTCACAAATTTTTGCTACCGTTTAGTGAAATTACAGGGATGGCTATAAGATGTGGTTGAAGATAATAATCTACCTATATCTGTCTACCCTAGATAAGTCTAAATGGCATTTAACCATTGGGTTGTTGAACTATAGAATCACTAAATATTTGTTCCAAATGATCAGCACCTGGTAAAACAGCTATCACAAAGAAAACTAAACCAGTAAAACTGATATATCAAAATCATTGTTAACATTATCAGATAAATAAATTCCATTTTTAATGAAGTATTCTGGTTCAGATTTACTTATTATTTTTGGTATTGTATCACAAAATTACATCTTTAACTAATAATATCACTTCATATGAAAAATTTCTCCAAATTTCTTGAAGTTCATATTTAAATGTGAAATGTTTAATCTTTTCGGTTTCAATACTGCCAAATAAACTATGTTTAAGAGATTCGGAATGACCATTTTTTAATTCCGAAAACTCTGCGTTATCACATTTTATAGATGACCTTTGCAAAGTTGAGTCGCCTTAATTATGGACAATTTTTGTTTTTGGAAAGTCTGATACTCTGATTTTGAGTGTTTGAAATAAAACAGTTATCGAACAGGAAAAGCTATTGTTGGTAACACTGCTAATTTCGGTTTTGTTCGGAGAATAAAATCAATTTTTATTATCCTTATATAAATTTGGAAAATGTTTTTCATAGCAAACTTCACACCGGACAGTCATTCCGCATCTATCTGTGCGACAGTTAATTCTAAGACATGATAAACAAGCTTTCATTTATAATATTTTCTCTTTTCTTTTTATAAATGGCATTTTTTGAGCCATGAAACGGTAGTTTCTACGGTGAGTCTTTTTTGAAAAAAAAAAAAAAAAAAAATTTTCGATCCATTCTCTTTTAATTTATTTGTTTGGGTTATAAAACTCGACGCCATTGAAACGGCCACTTTGGAATTCAGAGCTCGAATGATGTCTGATTTATATTTGACAGTTTATTTTAATCCCTTTCTCCGAAAAGAATGTTTTTGTTATAGGCAGGAACTCAGCGCTTTTCAGTCCTCGGAACGAAGGATCGAATAAACAGGTCAAGGACGTGTGTGTCATAAAAAAGAATTTCTTTCTCCCATGCAAGGAAACTTGTTCTGGAATAGAAACTTCGACTAACAGATAAAGCATGCATGCATTACATAGTTACTCTTAAATTTTCTATGCAACACAAATAAGTGTCTAATTGATCGACTAAATTTGTGAAATACATGCTTTGCGATCGATTTAAAATTAATTTCAAAAGTTCGAGTACATTTAATTCTATAAGCATTTTATCATTAACGAAACGTATTTTTAATGATACTTTTATATTAATTTATAGATACTTGATAAAACTGAACAAATTCAAAAGCCTTACTTTGTCATTATTTGCATCAGATACGCGAATTTCACATCGTCCTCTGTTTTCGGATCCTCATCTCTTTTTTTGAAACATGGACCAAAAAGCAAACCAATTTTTGGGATTACCATCCATCCAAAGTTTCAAAATAATTCAATCTTTGAAGGTTTATATTCAAGCGATCTATTGGCGAGGACATATCCAATTGTTTATCTAATTTTTCATAAATTTTCGAAAAGTCTTGAGAATGAACTTTTGGGGAGGTAAAATTATCACGATAGGTTTAGATTTTTTCCATTTCACTCTCCATTTCTGTGTCGGGATCAGGATTTGAAGAAAGATGAAATACCGCAAATTTATCGTTTGTAAATAGACGCTTTTTTTTCTTAGCTTTGCAAATGCTAGTGACGCAGCATGAACATTGTTTGTTGCGATGTTGTTTTCCAGGTCATTGAATATTTTCGTTATTGCTGGTCATTTTTTAGTAAATAATTTTACACGGGTTGTTTATTTCTTGGGCACCAGAAATTAGAGCACGAGTTGGGTTGTTTATTTGAATTAATTTAGTGAGGACCCAAAAGTTTATTTTTTATTCATACATAACAGCACAGAGGACAACAAGAAGCAAGCGTAGGCAAAGTGAGAGTTACATTTATTCGGAGCACTAACAGTGCCATGTGTATTATAATGGGGGGAATGCAACAATCTTCAAAGGCTATTAAAACTCTGAACAAATCCGGAACACAAGATTAAGTCATAGAATGTTTTCTGGAGCAATAATCTACAGGTTTGGGACATTTAGCACCCATACTACTGGATTCTAGTATTAGTTATTTTAAAGCTATTCTATCCATCACAAAAGAAGCTTTTTTCATAAATTATTTCTAGAACTTTAATTTAAATAGTTTTTAAATGCAATTCCTTTGAATTCTTTGCTTAGAGAATTACTAAAAATATTACATTTGTTGTGTAAAATTATTTACTGTTATATTTAATACTTTAGAAAAATGCAATTACATAGCACTCATTATAATAAGAAAAATTAAAGTAATATTTTAAAGGCCGTATAATTAATGAATAATTTTAAATTATTAAAAAAATTCGGTTTATTTAACAACTAAAGAATTTAAAAGAAATTTATTAAGCAATAATGTATGAAATAATTGCAATTAGTAATAATATATATAAAAAACCAATGTATGTATATATTTTGAAATTTTTTAAGGAAAAAAATAATTATAGTAGATAGTCCAGTCACATTAAAGTGACCACATGTCAAAAGCCTGAATAACCACTTTTTGCATAGCGAACAGATGCGAGAAATATAGGAAGAATCTATTACATTCCTGAAGGTGTTCACTGCGATGTTGAGTAGGCTTGCCAGATTTCACAAATGTTTAACCGGGACACCGTAAAGCTCACCGGTATTAAAGGGTACAGCCCTTGTTAGGTTTTTAGAGTGTTTCAGAGATAGTAGCTTATTCTAAATTCTATGTATAAATTATTACTGATTAGGAACTTAAACAGGGGATAATAATTGACACAATAAAATTAAAACATTTTATCTCTTACATGCTAATTTCACATGTCACATTATCATTAACCGTAAATTACTTCATCAAACCCATTATCAGTTGACCAAAGAAAATACTCTCTCAACTGGTGCTGATGTCCAAGGTAAGCAGAAAACAAACTTAGTAATCTTAATCAGATTTGGGACTATATGATTTTCCTTGGAGTGATCACACTGAGTGAGCCATTTTTTTCACTTGAAAGAATCACACTTCTCTTGCTTCCACTGTTCTCAATTTGACTGTAAGTACTCTTTAAGCAAGCACAATTTCGTTAAACAGCTGATAATTGTTCATTTTCGTATCGGATACATCAAGAAGATTGCTATGAGTCATTTTAGCAGAATTTTCGCTGTTTTCTCAAACAATATTTGTTTTTGTCAAATTGACCAATGAGAACTGCTCAGCATTTCCAAATCTATTTTCCCAAAGCCCCAGGAACGCAATGCATCTTCCATTAAAGTCATCAAATTCTTCTTTAATACTGCTACGGACTTGTTCATCGATATTCCTATAAATGTTCTTCACTCTTCAACAGTTTTCATACAGTACAGAAATAAATGACAAATTATCCTAAATTCCATATTTAAATGCTTTTAAATATTTTTGGTTTATCTATAAAAGCTGAAAGAGATTTTGTCTGAAAATTGCGACTGTTCCTGGTTAACCGCGATGTCCGGCAAGCATAATTTTGAGTCATGCCGACTGCACTTCTGTGGTTAGCTGCATTAGATTATGCATGTGAGAATCCATGCTGCGAACAACACGATCAAAATGGTTCCCCAGATTCTTGATTGGGTTAATGTCAGGTGAGTTTACTGGCCAAGGGAGAACGGTAACTTCACCCAGGTACTCTTCGAAGAGCACATATACTGCTGCCTGTATGACAACTCGCATTTTCCGGGTAGAAGATGCCATCAACCCTAGGAAAACCACCCGCATATAGGGATAGATGGCACGCAAAAACAGATGCGTACTTATATTGATCCATCGTTCCTTTCACAATGATGAGTGAATCCAGAGAATGCCAGGAAAACATTCTAGATCATGATGCTTCAGCCTGGACTGCTACGGCAATGTTTGCAGGATATTTGCTTTCAGAGGTTTCATGTCCTAAACGCCAACGTCTATCAGTCCGATGAAACATAGAACGTGATTCATTGGAAAACACTACCTGTCGCCACTCAATGGACGTCCAATTGCGGTAAACCGTGCAAATTCTAGCTTTCGTTTCCGATGAATGACACAGTAAGCATAGATGAATGAACCAATTATTTGTTGCGCCCGACTTGTCTAGTGGTCAGAGTGCCTGACTGCGGATAGGGAAGTCCTGGGTTTGAATCCCGGTTCGGGCATGGATGTACTTTCTCTCTTTCTATCTATCCTGTCTTTGTCCTTTCCTTGTAAGAATGGGTTATGAATGGTTGCCTACCATATAAATACTAGAATCTGCACTTTTCCATGAATTGCTAATCTAACAGGTACCAATCGCATACGCACTACAGCATATCATCCGATATCATCGAAAGGTTTCACCGCCATTTGAAAAGTTTTTTAAAGGCTCATGAAAATCCTAGATGGACAGACACATTACCCACCATTTTACTAAGTATTAGAACTGTCTTTAAGAATGATTTACAGTCTACTAGCGCTGAACTTGTCTACAGAAAATCTCCTATTTTGACAGCGGATATGTTCAATTAATTCGACGACAAACAATCTTTTGACAAGACATTTGCAACAAATCTGAGGGAACAGATGAATCAGCTCAATCCCATCAGCGTTTGTCGGCACGGGCAAAATTCCATTTTTGTGCGTCTAGGTTTGTAACATTGCACTAATATTTTCCCGTGTACTGACCATCAACAACCTGCATTAAGCCAGCCATACACCGGACCACGCAAGGTACTTCAACGATCATCAAAAACAATCACCATCCAGCTGAAAGATCGTTCAATAACAGTTTCCTTAGATCAAGTAAAACCAGTATATATTTTAAAGGAATCCAACAAGATAACAGTGATTCAAATGTGAATAATACGGGAAGCAAGAATATCAAGCAACCTATCACGACTAAAAGTGGTAGAAGAGTGCATTTTCCTAATAGACTTGCATATGATTACATTAATTAATACATATATACCGGGTGATCCAAAAGTCAAGACGAACTTTAAAAATGAATAATTCAAAAACGAATCACGATACAAAGATACGGTTTGCACCAAACGGATGGAAAAGAAACCGGGTTTTCTGGGGCAATGAAAATAAAAATAGTTCTGTTGACGACCAACAGATGGCGTTATAGTGTTTTATTGCCACAAAAGATAATTTTCAAATTAAACAATGATTAATGAAGTCAGATTAATTACAGTTAATTAGTACTTACTACACAGTAAATGTTCAATGTGCTGTCCATCATTCAGAAGTAAAGCTGTGAGACGAGTCACCACACCATTCACAGCATTTAGTAGCATTTTTTGCTTTATGGCAGACACATTTAGGTGGATGGCATCTTTCAGTGCCGCTAGTGATGCCGGTTGGTCGCGGTAAACTTATGACTTCAAGAAGCCTCACAGCCAAAAGTCACAGGGTGTGAGATCGGGGGATCTTGGAGGCCATGCGTGATTAAAGTAGCGACTGATAATGCGATCCTCCCCAAATGTTGAGCGTAGCAGGCGTTGCACAGGCAGAGCAATATGAGGTGGTGCTCCATCTTGCATAAAGGTGACTGTTTGGAGTGCCTGTCGCGCTTGCAGTTCAGGAATAATGCTGTTCTGTAACAGTGCTAGATATCGCTCACCGGTGACAGAAATTGTTTGGAAACCTGTCTGTGTAACTTCCTCGAAAAAAATGGACCAATTATGAAATCAGCAGTGAAGCCACACCAGACTGTCACTTTAGGCTGTTGCAAGGGCACCTCAGCAAATGCATGTGGATTTTCTGTGGTCCACACTCGACAATTGTGGGTGTTAACAGCGCCAGAGAGTGTGAAATGTGCTTCATCTGTCCAAAGCAGAGTGAGAAGCCAGTCGTGCTGCTATTCCATCTTATTGAAGACCAAATTCGCAAAATGTCGGGGCGAGAGTCGAAGTCAGGAGGTTTCAGTTCTTGGTTATGTTGCAACTTGTTGGGATACTGTTGCAAAGTTACTCGCAGTGCTTTCCAGACACTTCCGTACGACACTGCTGTCTGCCTCGAAACTTCTCGAGCACTGCACTCTCCATGTGCAGCAACCAGTGGCCCGATACTGTGGAATCTAGTTGCCGATACTCCTTTGAAAATTGACTGGACCACAATAGGAAAAGAAATCGACCAGCGCAGCAATATCCACTTGCAGGCCTTCCCAGACGACTTTACTTTCATGATAGGCGCTTGTAGTGAAAAGAAACTGGGCAGAGTAGCCTCACTAGCTCTCACTCACTTCGAATCATGGTCTGATAAGAACAACTTGAATATCGCACTTGATAAGACCAAGTTCATGTTAGTCGCTAAACTCCAATGTGGTCCACAAATTCTATGTGGTGACTACAGATTGAAGAAGGAAAACTCCATCAAACTCCTGGGAGTCATTTTGGACAAGAAGCTGAATTATAAAGAACATATTGTAACCCAAGGAAACAAAGCTATATTACTTCAAGAGAAGCTTCGCAGACTGGCTGGAAATTACTGGGGTTATAGTCAGAAAAACAGGATTTTACTGTACAAGAACGTCACCGAGAGAATGCTTTGCCACGGAGCAGCAATCTGGGGAGCCTCGTTAACAAATAAATTGGCCCTAAAATTATTATCTAGTCAACGAAGGTTCCTTCTTAGTATCACGGGAGCGTTTCGCTCAACACCCACCTCCGATCTGCAGATAATTACTGGCCTTCCTCCCTGCACCTGATAATAGAAGCAGAGACAAAATACATACGCCTCACCAGAGGTGGAATTCAGTGTCTCGATCCACCGCTCCCATCACCATCAGATTTAGAAAATAAAATGAGCATTGACTCCTTCCACCCTGGTCTCTTTAATCTGAGTGAAAGAGTCTCTGTCAAAGAAACTGCACAGATGTTATGGCCACCAGCAGAATCCCTTCAAATTTTCACTGATGGTTTAAAGCTGGAAGAAGGGGTCGGCTCAGATTTTGTAGCTTATAAAAATTAAGTAAAGACGCATGTCTGGAAAACGAAGCTGAGAGAAGATAACTCTGTCTTCCAAGCCGAGGTTTTGGCCATAGGCGAAGCAGTCAAATTTGCCACGCTAGAGAACACCATTGCCACTATTTGGTCTGACAGCCAGGCAGCTCTCAAATCGAGCTGCAATCCGTCTTCATCAAGCCCTCTCGTCAGATCACTTCAAAGTTACCTGCTGGACTTTCCTTCTATCCAACTTCGATGGGTCAAAGCTCATGTTGGAATAGAGGGTAATGAGGCAGCTGACATGGAGGCAGCCTCTTCTTCTCTTCATCATGTAGACTTCAACCTACCACGCTGCTCAGTCAAGCACACTCTACACAACTGGATCGAGGAGAAATGGCAGGAAAACTGGTCCAAAGCATCTACTGGTCGTCTAGTACATGAAATTATCTCTACAGTTTCCATCAAATCTTTAAATTGGACCAGGAATGAAATCCTTTTCACGACCGGCCATGGCCCATTCCCTACTTACTTCTACAGGGTGGGTCTAACGGACACCCCAAATTGTACCTGTGGCAACGAGGAAGACCCAATACACTATCTAACGGTCTGCCCACTCACTTCTACGTGGCATTTATCAACTCCCTGCAAAACAGTGGGTTATTAACTGGAAACGAGCCGTACTCTCTAACAAGATCTCTAGACGAAAACTAAACCAACTAATGGACTTCCTAATTAATCAAGAGTGCTTATTCATGTGGCTCAAGAAGAATCATCAATTACCCTCCTCTGCTAATATCCCAAGCCTAAGTACTTGGACTTCAGTACTTAGCCTAAGTGCTTTGACTTTACTAAGCAATTAGCAGCTTCAACCTATTTTAATTGACTCTTTTCAATAGACTGTTTTTGATTTATGAGCTCCACTTCAAATTCTTTTTTTTTCAGTGTGTTTTTAGTAATTATTTGTAATCTTTTGTATTTTCATACATTGTAATTCTTTCATATTGTATTCGCATCATTTGTAATTCTATGTTTTCCTGTAAGTGTGAAATTCCACCTTTTTTTGCAACTTGTTCCGTTGCTTTCGCTAAAGGCGGCCGGGGTACGCTAAATCTGGCCACAATGTCCTCCAGGTGAGGTAACTCATCTGGGGTGGCAGGTCAAGTCTTGGGAATCTTCTGCTAGCTCCCTGCTTCAAAACCACGAAAACTCTATCCGGCTGCTTCTATCCAACTGGTAAAGTCCATCTAAGGGCTAGGTACAGGGAAGTATGCTGGTGCAACAACAACAACAACAACATGGCTTGCACTGTCTGCTCCACTGTCGTGGCAACAGCAGCTGCAGTTGAAGGACGTCCACTTCTTTGACGTGACGCCAAAGAACCTGTAGCTTCAAATTTTTTCACAATTTTGTTCAATGCAGAAGACGTTATTGGTCCTTTGCTATCTCGCATACCCTTCATGTAGCGATATGCCGCAATGGCATTTTCCGAATTCTTATAAATCAGTTTAAATAAGAGGGCTTTCTCAACTATGGACAGCATTTCGATGCATACCAGCTTCGACTACCATTACCTGCTGCAGTTGCTCCTTTTTATATCGTTTGTTGCTTTGCATAATCCTACCTCAGAAATCCGGCAACACCATCTGTTGGTCGCCAACAAAACTATTTTTTTCATTGCCACACAAAACCCGGTTTCTTTTCCATCCGTTTGGTGCAAACCGCATCTTTGTATCGTGATTCGTTTTCGAATTATTCATTTTTAAAGTTCGTCCTGACTTTTGGATCACCCGGTATATGATATATATATGTATTAATTAATGTAATCATATATTATTTTATTGCATACACACATAGTGTGAATTATAATATATCATATTAAATACTGTATTATACATTTAAATTTGAATACACTATTCATCATGCATAAATAATTATGAAATATGTTTTATTGAATAGTGATCAATGATATAATATATTAAGTATTGTATTTCATACTTAAAAATTTTCACAACATATTATTCATCATGCACAATTTTAATATACATTTTATGGCATAGTGACCAATGCTATATTGTATCAAATATTGTATTTTGTATTTAATATATAGTTTTCACTATATTATTCTCATCATATGTAATCTTCAAATTTATTATAATTATGGCATTGTGAAAATTTCACTTATGATGATGTCTCTACATTTTATAACAAATTTATATATATATTTATACACAGTTTGCTTTTCTCAAATTATAATTTCTCAGTTTACACTTATTGCTATTTGTTTTAGTGTGTAGCTCTGGTATATGAATAAGTGGACTGTAAAATTTAAACAAAACAAAAACTCTTTATTTTTCGTAACTTCACCTCTCTCATTTTACAACTGCCCTCCTCCAAGGCCGTAGCTCGACTCCTGGTCTCACAGTTTTTTCAGTGTGTGTATGTTTTCCCATAAACAAAGATGGCGCTGCTCTCACAGCGCTTATGGGTACGGAACACTATTCTTAAAACATATTCTGTGTCGTTCGGTTCCCTCACTGGGGGGGTACTCTGTGGTGACTCCTCACGACTTCTCTAAGAAATTGAGGTGACTCATTCCATCTTTTCTGAGAAACTCTTGACCTTTTACAAAGCAATTGAATTCGCGAAATAAAACTTGAAATTGCGAAATGAAACTAAAAATAGTTCTATCAAATTTCTGTGCCAGTCTTCTTCTTCTAATTAGAGTTGGGTTTGTATGTCATTGGGCACCTCTGCTTTTATCAGCATTTTGTACTATTAACTCCAAACCCAATGTTTCCTAGTTCCAGTTGCTAGGGTCACCCACTTTATTAATAAAGTCCAATAACCCTTTAATGGAGTCTAGGTGTAACTCTCTAGTATGGATGATGCCTGGCAAGAGCCTCGTATTCGTAAATGATATGCTTGGCCGTTTCCTCTTGTGTATGACATTTCCTGCAGATAGGGTCTTGCTGAAACAGTCCCATTTTATGGAGGTGTTTTCTGAAATAGTAGTGCCCAGTTATGAAGGCTACGATTAAACGTATTTTCTGCCTAGAGCATCTTAGAATTTCAGAGGCAATCCTCGCTGATGATTTACAGATCATACTTTTAGCGTGAGTATGACCAGGAGTGTTGAGACAAGCTTCATACATCTTCTGTTTTTCCCATCTAAGAACATTGGTTTTTGCGGTCTTCAAATTGATCCCACAAAAAGGTTCTGCACCGATGGGAGCAATAGACTATCCTTGTTTAGCAAGTTCATCAGCCCTTTCATTACCTTCGATATCTTTGTGCCCTGGCACCCATACAAGAATCACCTTGTTTCTATCTGCCAGTTCTGTAAGAAGGTTTCTACATTCCAAAATAATTTTAGATTTGATTTCGAAAGAATTGACGCTTTTAAAGCGGCTTGACTGTCACTAAAAATGAGAATCCGCTTACCGTGGTAGCCCTTCCTCATATTAAATCGCAGACAGTGGATAATGGCCAAAACTTCTGCCTGGAAGACCGTAGCGTATCGCCCAAGGCTTACAGATAGGCTGGTTCTTGGTGACACGCCACATACTCCCAGTCCTGAGAGGCTGTTTTTCGGTGATCCATCTGAGTACCAGATTAGATCTCCTGTTTTAGTTTCAAACATGTTGTCCCACTCGTCTCTAGTTGGAAAAACTATTTCAAATGTCCTTTCAAACATGTATGACTTTTCCATGATGTCCGAGGGCATCAGGAAAATAGGATCTTGATTTTTCCCGGTAATGCCCCTATGCCCTTCGGCAACAGGTTGGTCGTACCATTGGTTTTGTAGCTTCATTCTGTATGCAGTCAGGGCGCTCCGTGGCTGAGTGGTCAAAGGCATCACTGCTTATCGCTTGAGAGCGTAGGAGAGTGGGTTCGATTCCTACCGTGGCCCTGGGTATTTTCTTCGTTATCCTTCTGTGGTTGTACATCTGTCATTGTGCTATTTGTCCTAATATCGACGAAGACTTACAAGCGGATCTCAAGAATCAAGCATACAAGTTCGAATATATGTAATGTAATAAATAAAGTATGCAGTCATTCTGGCAGTACTGCAGATGAAGATGTCTAAGGGAGTCAGATCCAACATAACTTCCAATGCTCTGGTTGGCGCGGTGGACATTGCTCCTGTGATGCAGAGACAGGCCAGTCTTTGTAGACCTCCTAGTCTGTCAATCACAGTCTTCTGTTTCACCTTACGCCACCAGATCACACAGGCATATGTGAGAATGGGCCTGACAATAGCTGTGTACATCCATAACATCAGTTTTGGATGTAAACCCCAGTTATTACCAAGCATTCGCCCGCAAATCATCATGCTTTTCTTTCTCGGTTAATTTTATCATCAATGTGCTTATTCCAGGTGAGTTTCTGGTCTAAATAAATGCCCAGATACTTCACCTCTGAAGCCACATTGATTTCAACATCAAAAAGTCTTGGTATGAAAAAACTCTTCCGTTTCTTTTTGCATATAAAATGTACAAGGTAGGTTTTCTGAGGATTAACCATCAGGTAATCCTCAGAAATATCTCAAGCACCATTGACCTACATAACTTAGAGCATCCTGCATGAGATGACAAGTTACGTCGAAATCTTTGCCAAAAATAAGGATGACAATGTCATCAGCATATCCTTGCATATAATAGCCCCTATCATTTAGATATTTTATAAGGCTTATTAACTGCTAGGTTCCAAAGTAATGGTGAGAGAACACCTCCTTGAAGACAACCTCTAGTAGTCTTTTTTTCGAATGATTCACCGAAGATGTTCATTTGTATACATCTATCCGAAATCAGGCCTCAATCCAAGTGCACAGGGTCTGATTAATCCCTGCCCCTCTAAGTGCATTGAGGATGGGTAGATAGGAAGTGTTATCAAAGGCACCTTGGATGTCGAGGAAAGTTGCCAAGACAATTTCTCTTTGATCCAGAGTGGTTTCAATCTTGGAAACTAGCTGATGTAAAGCAGTTTCAGTAGATTTGTCGGGTTGATAGGCAAACTGAAGAGCATGCAAGGGACTATTACTAACTAAATAATCTCTAATATGCCGATCAATGATTTTCTCTAAAATTTTAAGAAAGAATGAAGAAAGACTAATTGGTCTGTAAGACTTGGCCTGGTCATAGGTGTCCTTGACAGGTTTAGGAATGAAAACAATCCTAGTCTTTTGCCATATCTTTGGTATGTAACCCAGTGCTAAGTTCGCTCTGTAAATTCTAGTCAGCACTGGTATGATAACCTCCTCTGCCTTCTGGATCATGATGGGCATAATTCCATCAGGCTCTGGGCTTTTAGAGGTTTAAAAGCGAAGATTATCCATTTAACAATGTTGTAGTTTACGATATTTTTAGCGATGGTACATTGATCGCTATTCACTCTTTGCAAAGAGCCAATACAGTGCCCCTCTTCGTTGCTATAAATATCTCTAGCTCCTGGAAAGTGGGTTTTGGTCATAATTTCTATAACCTCTTTCCCGGAAGCAGCAAAATTACCCTCCTCGTCCTTTAAGATGCCAACCAAAATAAGTTCATCCCTTTTGAGGAGTTTTTGGAGTCTAGCTCCTTCAGAAATAGAATCTATCTCTTCACAGAACTTCCTCCAGGAGTTAATTTTGCTTTTCCTAACAAGCTTTTTATAATTAACGAGGGCCATTTTATAGTTCTCCCATTCACTATGTTTCTTGGCTTCAATAAAGTTTCCTAGCATTTGCCTTTCGGCTGCTAGAGAGTCATTCCACCAAGGACATTGGAGTTTAGCTCTCCTAGTGCGAATATAGCAGTTGTTATGATAAGAATTTAGAATATTACCGTGCAGAAGGTCTGCTGTAACTTCTAGATCGTAGTTGTTTCTAATAGATCTGTTCCCGAGCTCAATCAACCCAGTCAATTCCTCCTGGAATTTCTTCTAGTCTGTCCTAACTGGGTCTCTAAATATGCAATCCAGCCACACATTAGAGAGAATTTCAAAATGGATGTTTTGATGGTCTGAGCCAGAAGGTCTGTCATCTACTTTCCAATTTTTGATATTTTTACTAATTAACTTATCGCTATAGTAATGTCAATTACTTCAGATCGATTGAAAGTAATGAAAGTTTGTTCGTTGCCCTCATTTAGAATATTGTACCGAGCTCCACGGGTTCGTGTTGATTGAGAGTTGAATAAAGCGACCACTTAATGAACACAAGACTTTTATTCGTAAAAACTTCACTAGATAAACGAAATTCCCGCTGTAACAATCACAATTATACAGCTACAATTCGTCAGATACAATAGGAAATAGCTTCCAATCACAGGTCTCAAATACCTCAGACAGAGAACAACTAGCAGTCACAACTAATCGTCTTCACTCACTGACTGTCTTCACAAAAACTCTATTACTATTCCATGTCGGGCTGCGGTATTTATACCTGACTTGGCGGAGAAATCTACTAATTTCGCCAAGGCTCTGGAAGCTTCTAGGCTATCTCGGAAAATATTGGTCCTAGAGCTTAGGTGATGGATGTTTCCAGAAGTATCGATTTCTCGCCAAGTCGCCAAGAATCTCGCCAACCGTCGCCAAGTCGCCAAGAATGTCGCCAACTGTCGCCAAGTCGCCAAATCATTAGGAAATCCGCTTTTAAACTACAACACGTCTAAATACCGCAATTTTTGCCCAAAATGTGAGAATTTCTGATCTGTCTGAGATATTTTAAGACAAATATAATCATTATTTAAAAATTTGTAACATTGCCCCCCTCTCAAGGACTGCACGTCCCGGGCAGTACAATCCCCTGATAGGAGGCCAAATTTAATATAAGAGAATTTACATTGCAAGAGGATACAGAGCACATTACATACACAAGCATCTAAAAATACAAGAAAATAGAAAAGATTAAAATTATCTATACTATTTACAAAGAGACCATGGTCTACTAATTTTTACTCTACATTACGATAAGGAGCTAATCTATCATAATGTACTACCTTTGGTTTTGAAGAAGATGATTTTCGTATACGAACCACGACGTCGTTCAGTCTTTTTAGGACTGTGTAGGGACCTTCCCAGTTGGCTTGCAACTTTGGAGAAAGTCCTTTACGTCGAATCGGGTTCCACAACCAAACTTTGTCACCTTCTTGAAATTCATGTCCTGTCGCTCTTGTGTCATACCTTGTCTTCATTCTTTCGGTCGTCAGGTTGATTCGGTCTCGAGCGAAGTTATGGACATCTTCAAGACGTGCCTGAAGGTCTCGAAGGTATTCCTCTGGCGATGAAGATGTATCCGGTGGACGACCAAACTGAAGATCACAAGGGAGACGAAGTTCGCGACCAAAGAGCATCTGTGAAGGAGTATATCCGGTAGTCTCATGGACAGCACTGCGATATGCAAGCAGAAACAGCGGTAGCTTCAAATCCCAATCTTGCTGATTTCTGGAAACCATAACTGAGAGATTATTCAAGATGGTTCTGTTAAACCTCTCTACCATGCCGTCCGATTGTGGGTGTAGTGGCGTGGTCTGCGTCTTGTCTATTCCGAGAATTTGACACATTCCTTTAAACACAACAGAGGTGAAATTTGTTCCTTGATCAGAATGAATTTGTAAGGGAGTGCCGAATCTGGAAACCCATTGCTGCACTAGAATTTCGGCTACTGTTGTCGCCTCTTGATCGGGGATTGCAAACGCTTCAGGCCACTTAGTAAAGTAGTCCATGACAACTAGTATGTATTTGTTGCCATTTGAAGATCGTGGTAAAGGACCCAAAATGTCTAATGCTATTCGCTCAAAAGGTGCTCCTACGTTGTACCGCTGCAACCTTCCTCGGCTACGTTTCTTTGGTCCTTTACGTGCCGCACAGTCATCACAAGATTGGCACCATTTCTCTACATCTTGTCTCGTTTTGCTCCAATAGAAGCGTTCTCGAACTTTCTGTAGAGTTTTCATTACTCCGAAGTGGCCTCCAGTTGAGCTACTGTGCAATTCTTTCAAAACATCTGAAATTCTTGATTTTGGAAGAACAAGCTGCCATTTGAAATTACGTCCATCATCGGACTCCCATTTCCTGTATAAGACACCATTTCTTATATGGAGTGAGTCCCAAAGAGCCCAATATTGCTTAGTAGCAGGACTGTAGGTGGAGATATCCTGCCAACTTGGTCTCATACTAGAAGATTCTTTCAATTCAAGAATTGGATTTATATCTGGGTCTTCTTTTGGGCTTCCCTAAGTCCTTCATCACTCCATGGGTCTGGCTTTGATGGAGGTGAAACAGTAACTTGGCGTACCGAAGTATTTATCAGCTGATAGTTCTTCTCTACTCTAGAACAATATCGGCAGCTTTCATTACACGGCTTCCTTGATAGTGCATCAGCATTTCCATGAAGAGTTCCTTTGCGATGACGTATTTCAAAGTCAAACTCCTGGAGTCGTTGAATCCATCTGGCTACCTGTCCTTCTGGATTTTTAAAATTTAAAAGCCAGGTTAAAGATGCATGATCTGTCCGGAGCAAGAACTTTCTTCCATAGAGATAATGGTGGAAATGTTCTATTGCTTTGACGATTGCCAGCAATTCCTTCCTGGTTGTACAATAATTCCGCTCCGGTTTTGATAGGCATTTACTCCAATAAGAAATGACATATTCTTTATCATCAATTTCCTGCGACAAAACAGCTCCGATATTTTCGTTGCTGGCATCCGTATCTAAAATGAATAATTTTTCGGGCTGGGGATATGCAAGAACGGGCGAAGATGTCAACGCCTCCTTCAGTTGTTTAAAAGCTTTCTCACATTCATCTGTCCATAGAAATCTCTGTTTAACTTCTGTCAACTTGTGAAGAGGTCTGGCAATACTTGAAAAACCCTTAACAAATTTCCTGTAATATGTGCATAGTCCAAGAAAACTTCTTAATTGGTGGACATCTTTTGGACGACTCCAGTCCTTAACTGCGGAGATCTTTTCAGGATCTGTTCTTACACCTTCAGCAGAGATAATGTGTCCCAGATAGCTTACTTCACGTCGGAATAAATTACATTTGCAAGGATTCAGCTTCAGGTTGGCCATTTTTAATTTTTCCAGCACCTTTCGGATGTTTCTTAAATGGTCTTCGAATGTGCGCCCTACAATAATGATATCGTCCAAATATACCAAACAGGCTTCGTAGGAAAGTCCTCGTAATACTGTCTCCATCAGGCGCTCAAACGTTGCAGGTGCATTGCAAAGCCCAAATGGCATAACCTTGAACTGCCAAAGTCCTTGTCCTGTGGTGAATGCAGTCTTTTCTCGATCCTCAGGATGTATCTCTACTTGCCAATAACCACTCTTGAGATCCAAAGTCGAAAACCATTGTTTTCCGGATAAAGCATCAAGTGTATCGTCAATCCTAGGAAGAGGGTAACTATCTTTTTTAGTGATGTTGTTTAACCGACGATAGTCAACGCAGAATCGGATAGAACCATCTTTCTTCCGAACTAAAACAATAGGCGAAGCCCAAGGACTCTCTGATGGCTCAATAATGTCATTCTGCTGCATTTCCATCAGAAGATTATCCACCTCTTCCTGCTTAGCGAATGGCAATCTTCTCGGATGTTGTTTAATGGGTGGATGATTTCCTGTATTGATTCGGTGCTGCGTCAATTTGGTTCGCCCAACATCATCTGATTTCTTGGAAAAGAGATCTCCGAATTCTAATAATAGATTTCTTGCAGCATTCCTTTGTTTATCATCTAACTCTGCATTCTGAAGGAGTTCATTAATTAGAGTGTCAGGAGGCTCAGATAGTGTGGTTTGACAATTTCGGTTAATACAGGTCACTGGAGTGCAAGTCGCCAGCACTTCTCCTTCTTTTATTAGTTTTACCTTATTGCTTAGATTAGCAACTCTTACCGGGATTACATTTCGTGAAAGGTCGACGAGGGAAGAAGCCACTAGTACTCCTTTAACGCTATTGTCGGAATCTGGATATTCAGTCAATCCATAATGAAAATTATTATCTTCTGAAAGAGCTCCGCAAACTATTGTCTCAGTTCTTGGTGGTAATGTTGTTTCACTCTTTGCAGTTATATGATGGACTGCTTTAATATCTGAATATTTCGTCTTAAAAATCGCTATGTCTTCAGAACATGAGTGTAGTTCATTATTTTTAAAATCTAACTTGAAATGGTTTTCTTTGAGAAAGTCCAATCCGAGAATAAATTCGTCATTTATATCAGCGACGTATGCCATATGATGGTACACGGCATTACCAAATGCAATGTTTAGATTTACTTTTCCATGCACTTTAATCTTGTCACCTGTCACAGTTTGGAGGGTAATGCAGGGCGGCGTCCAGATGAGTTTCTCACCAAGTTTGCGAGCCACATCTGTCCTAATGATAGTTACGTTGGCTCCAGTATCGATTATCATTCTGCAGGGAACTTCGTTGACATGTCCCATAACGAAAAGTCCGTTGTCGCCGCTACTTACGGAAGAAATGTGAAACGATTTGAAATGGGGCTTCTGACTCTCTGGACATCTCCGCCCCGCGAGATGGCCACATATTAGTTTCCCTGCTGTGGTGGAAGATCATTTCCACCATTTTTTCGTTTCGGGCAGTCTCTCTGAACGTGTCCGACTGCACCGCAAGTCCAACACTGAATTTTTGTGTTTCTGCCACCTTTACTCAATTCTAAGTTACGGAATTTTCGCCGCAGATCTTCGATTTGCTTTCTGAGATCATAGTCCGTATCAGTAGTAGAGACGGCTCTGATTGAGTGCCGGTCTTTACGCGCGGCCTGCTGGGCAGCTTCTATCTTATGTGCGTAGACTAGGGCAGATCCAATATCTTTGACATCGGCGAGTCTAAGTGTTTTCTGTATCTCCGGATCCCTCACACTATCGATGAAGTGATGGAGAGCCAGATCTTGACGTGTCTCAGCTGGGCAGTCCGAAAATGCTAGATGGGAAAGTCGCTGAATATCGGCAGCCAATTCTTGAAGACTTTCACCCGCTTTTTGATAGCGGGACTTTAACTGTAGTCTGCTATATTCTTTAGTGCACTTATCTCCAAACCGCAGCTCAAGCGCACTCGATAGGGCTTGGAAATCGTGCCTCTGCTCCTCCGGAAGCGTCTCGAGGATGTCAGCCGCGTCTCCTCTTAAAGAAGCCGCCAGGTGAAAAGCTTGGGCTCGGGGATTCCATCCATTAGCTTCCGCTACCATCATAAACTGGGTCTTGTATACTTGCCAGGATGATTTCCCATCAAATGTTGAGAGTTTAATATTGGCTAGGGAAGGCACAAATGTCACGTTGGGTTCCTCATGTTTGTTTGATATTTGCTTCTCCAAGCTTTCAATCTTCTTATTCATATTGTCTAATGCTTCTTCAACGTTTTCTTCTATTTCCAGAACTTTAGTTTCAACTGAAGTTACCTTATCTTCCATTGCATTCATCTTCTCCTGAATGATGTTGGAGAATTCTTCTTTAACACTTACAATGTCCTTCTTAAGTTCCTCCTGTCCAGATTTTATCTCTTTCATCATCTCGGTTTTAATCTCTTCTTGTCCAGCTTTCATCTCTTCTTGTCTAGCTTTCATCTCTTCTTGTCCAGCTTTCATCTCTTCTTGTCTAGCTTTCATCTCTTCTTGTCCAGCTTTCATCTCTTCTTGTCCAGCTTTCATCTCTTCTTGTCTAGCTTTCATCTCGGTTTTCATATCTTCTTGTCCAGCTTTCATCTCAGCCATCTGCTCCGCTAATTTTTCGAGAAGACTTTTCATTAAATCCATATCCATTTTTCTTGTGACACGCTGCATCAACTCTTCAACCCCGATTCTGACACCAGTTGTACCGAGCTCCACGGGTTCGTGTTGATTGAGAGTTGAATAAAGCGACCACTTAATGAACACAAGACTTTTATTCGTAAAAACTTCACTAGATAAACGAAATTCCCGCTGTAACAATCACAATTATACAGCTACAATTCGTCAGATACAATAGGAAATAGCTTCCAATCACAGGTCTCAAATACCTCAGACAGAGAACAACTAGCAGTCACAACTAATCGTCTTCACTCACTGACTGTCTTCACAAAAACTCTATTACTATTCCATGTCGGGCTGCGGTATTTATACCTGACTTGGCGGAGAAATCTACTAATTTCGCCAAGGCTCTGGAAGCTTCTAGGCTATCTCGGAAAATATTGGTCCTAGAGCTTAGGTGATGGATGTTTCCAGAAGTATCGATTTCTCGCCAAGTCGCCAAGAATCTCGCCAACCGTCGCCAAGAATGTCGCCAAGTCGCCAAATCATTAGGAAATCCGCTTTTAAACTACAACACGTCCAAATACCGCAATTTTTGCCCAAAATGTGAGAATTTCTGATCTGTCTGAGATATTTTAAGACAAATATAATCATTATTTAAAAATTTGTAACAATATCTAACCCGTAGTTTAGAATGAATTCTAAAAGGCACTCACCTCTTTTATTTGTGTCGCTACTTCCCCAGACAACATGGTGAGCATTACAGTCTAGTCCTAGGACTACCTGTAAGTTGTTGTCTCTGCTAAAGTTCATGAGCTTGTGCAGAGAATGGTCAGGTGGAGCCTTCTCTTCATAGGGCAGGTACACAGAGCCAAAAACAATTTCTCTGTCCCCTCCCTCTATGTTGAGTCAGACTTTCACAGCTGTTAGGTCCCTAAGGATAAATTCACAGAGGGGTAAAACCTCAATGTTTTTATGTAAGAGTATACAAGTTCTAGCGCTGCTATAGGTACAATGGATAAGCTTACCTTTAGTTCCTTTGAGGCCACTGATTCTCCTCCTAACCAGCCAGGGTTCCTGAATCAGGACCAGGTGTATATCCCCAGCAAGAAACTTCTTACTGAGGTTAGTGGTACCACTTCTACTGTGGTGGAGGTTGGCTTGAACTACTTTCACCCCCATCAGCAGGAGCAGGTTTATCAATTACATTAGCCTGCACTTGGTGAAGTCCGATATGAAACTTATATACCCTTACACCAATTGTGGCAGCATCTAGTTCAGGCACACTAACAACGATGGTCCACCCAGATGGGTCGTTCTTGATGTTAAGAACGTTCCTCTCCGTTAGAGTAACCCCACCGTTCTGTGCCTCGATTTTTCTCAGGAGCTCTTTAGGCTCCAGTTTACTGCAGATTTTCGGCAGTTTTGCAATTATCTTGGTGGTTCTGACAAGTTTCCTTGCCTCACCCACCAAGAGTTTTTGCTCCTGTCAGGGGCTTATGTCACTGACAGTCTGTTCCAGCCACTTTGAGCTCCCCAGATCTGCACAGTTGACAGTAAGTGACCCATTCTCAAATTTACAGGATAGGAAAATTGGGGCAAAACCCTCCTCATTCCTTCCTATTTTCTCGGTTAACAAGAGTTCCAGGTCGAAGGCCTGTTCCTCAGTTAGCCGTTTTTCCGAATGACTCTCTATGAGCACAGCCATCTTGATCGCCGTGAGAGCCGCCCTGTAGGTAAATCCCCCAGGTCCTTCTTTCTTGGCAGTCTTTCCCTGGTCCGTCCGGTTGGCGGGAAGCTTCTCGCCTTTGGTTGCCTTGAGTTATTCAACCCAAGTCCCCTCGGCGATTTTGCGTTCCTTTACCAGCTTCTTCTTCTGGGCACCAGAAAGTCTTTTTTAAGCTTGATTCTGGTATGAGAGTCAGTCATGCTAGCGATAGCTTCTTGACTCTCACCAGAAGATGGTTTGGAGGTCATTTCTACCTCCTGTGAAGCACCTGCCGACGCGCCTGGTAGCTGCTCAGACCCCAAGATTCAGCGCCAATGGTATTAACTTCTGAAATGTACCCAACCAATCAGCACACTTTGTAGGTGCGGTTTATACATACTCTCTGTGAGATCTGAACCGAACACAGAACATTTTCTCTCTAAATCTGATGCTAAGAGGACGCGCTGTTTCAGTCCTCCTAAATTTCTTTGTTTCTATGTAAGTTGTGTTGTCTGCCATAAATGTTATGTATTTTAAAAAATGGCTTCTGAAAAAAGTTAAACATCAACTAACTTGCACCATAAGATCAATAATGCATGTCAAGTTTCTTTCTTTGCTATTGCTCATTCTAAATTTAAATTTTCATTCAAGTGATATGAAATTTTACTGTTGTTATAAATCATAGGAAAATTATTGTAATAAAGAATAAGAAAATTATAGTGAAATTCAAAACAATAAAATTGATTTTTTATAAAAACATAATTTATTGTATAACATACATTTTAATAAGCTTATTTTACATAATATTTTACAGCATTCCATATACAGCTATTTGGCATCATCTGCATCAATGTGAGATAATGCTTTTCCAAATAAACATTTTAACATGTTTTCTCTGTAATAAATAAAATCAGAGCATAAGAATATTTTAAATACTTGAGAGTAAAATTAAAATTGTATTCAGCAAAAGTAAACTATTCACACTTATAAGCAATACTGAACAGGCTATAAATGTTTTCATATTCAATAACTGATATTTCTACAAGAATGATATGAACAACATGGTATAATTGTAATTACCATACAGATAACAATCAACTCTTAATTTCCGATTTATAGATACAAAAATTCTAATAAGTAATAATAACTAAACTGAATTTCAAATATCAAAAAAATATTTGAAGTTCAGTTTATTTGTAATAAAAAGGGACAAAATCTTAGGATATTTTCACACCATAGAAACTTAATTTGATAGTATTTATAAAAAAATGGCATTATTTTAATAACAGATTAAAAAAAGTTTGTTTGAAAACTATTTTCTATTTTATATCAAACAATTAATTAAAAATGATTTATTAAAATTAATTAGTATAAAGTAGCATTTTCTATAAAAAAACAATTAATTGAATTCATTAAATCACTATGAGTCTCTTAAATTCTGTATCATTAAATTGGTAAAAAATGAAAAATCAAATGAGAAATTAAATAATTCTATAAATATTTTATGTATGTATAATGATTATACATTTAAAAATATTTTTAAAATTAAATTGATTTTAATGAATTTAAATACAGGAAAAAATTAACAAGACAAAACTTAATTTTTAAAAAAACATGAAAAATCGTGATACTTTAGTTAAAATGTATTTTACTGGAACCACATACTTTTTTAACAGGATTTTCACTCAGTAATTAATAACTAATGTCAATATAATCTAACAAAAAAATTCCCTAAATTTTGTATGCCAAAAATTTTTTGAAAGTTTAAGTAATTCAAAAGTTTAAACATTTTAATTTTTTTGACTTCAAATGACTATATTTTAATTCAGTAGCATGATGTATTAGAACAGAGATTCACAATATTTACTTCAAAAAATGTATTATGTAATTAGAGAATTTAAAAGCTCCTATAATGAATATACTTGTGATAGTAAATAAGTTTCATTATCTTTTTAATAACAATACGTTCTTATTAAAAAGATAATGAAACTGCTGAGGAAAGATGTAAAAGTAATTTTAAGTCAAAAAGTTTTAATGTAATTATCATTACATAATGACTAGTGCTTACCTGGCTTCATCAGTTATTGTGCTTGTTTTAATTGGAGCCATGTAATTTACGAGTTGAGGGTGAACATCAAACCTATCATAAAAGTTTGAAATGACGAGAAAAATTAAATAAATCGCCACCATATGAGAATTACAAATTATTTTAATTAAAAAACTCAATTATGTGTCATTTTAATTTTAAAGAATGCTAAATAATTATTTACTTTATAACAGCTCGAATATTTATATCTTACTTGAATCCTTTATTAGAGCCACACACACAATTACCAGAATGTTATATTAATTATAACTTACTATATATTTATGTAGTTGTGCCTTTAGAATAATCTTGCACTTTTTTATATAATATAATAATTTGTATCACATTATCTTTTATAATTTTCATAATAAAACACCTTACTAAATATAATTCTTAGGTAGAATCTAAAATCCCAATATAATATATTTCACAACTGATTGAAAAATTTTAGGAATATGTTGTGGATTTAAAATCTCGAAAATGAAGTTTCAAAAATATTTCGCCTTAAAAAATATTCCAAATTTGTTGTAAATTAACTCTAAAGAGCTAGAGACTAAAGAAAGAATTAATTGAAACATTGAATAACATGAAAAAATTGCTACACAAGTGAATATTTGATTGAATATAAAAGGCAAATATTTTGCAAGATCTTAAGTATACTTGAATTATTAATTGATCTTGTAGATAGTAGCTTGAGAACTTTTGAAGCTATATCCATTTATACATAAAATGAAATCTCATATACTGAAGGCATAGTAAAATAGTTTTAAAATGATTTTTTTTTCAAATTTCAGTATTGTATTTAAGATTTATAACATTTATTGAGACTTTTCAATAAATTTTAAATTAAAATTTGTGTGGAGTATTTATGGTGATACATTTGTTATGGTAAAAAATAAATTAAAAAAAATTACTAACATTATTTTACAGGCTTGTATGTATACTCTTTGCTAAGCTGATGCTTCGACTATCCTAGGCATATACATTAGCTTCCTGGAAGTACGTTTCTCTACAATGCACTGTTATTAATAAATCTAGACCCATGGTTTCGGAATGAAATAGAATGCACTTGACACTGTTTACTAACATAATTTTAATTAAAATTAAATTAAATTTAATTAAATAAAAAAATTAGTAACACAATTTTACAAGCTTGTGTGTATACTCTTTGCTAAGCTGATGCTTTGACTATCCTAGGCATATACATAAGCTTCCTGGAAGTACGTTTCTCTACAAGGCACTGTTATCAATAAATCTAGACCAATGGTTTCGGAATGAAATAGAATGCACTTGACACTGTTTACAATAAAATTTCCTGTTTCAAAAAAGAAGGGGCGATTTGGAGAGTGTAATATTTCTTGAAACGGAACAAGCTGTAGCTTATTCCAAATGTTGCAGTTATTATTAGTATCAATTAGTTTATAACTTTTTGTTTTTTGTCGATATATCTGATACTGATGACAGTGAGCTAGATTGCTATTTTCTTTCATTTCCAGGATCAGAAACGATGGAGAATGACATTACATACGAAAAGATTCCGATTGATTATTTGCAAGATGACTGACGTTGAACACGATTGAATATAAAAAATTTACCTTTGCTATCTCCATGCTTTCCATTTTCGGGACAGTAAGAAATACAGAGAAATATAGTATACAACTTTTTTCCTGCTATACACCGCATAACTGCACGCGCCTAAGTGAAAATCTGGGGCATTGGGCATCTCACAAGTTTTCCTCAGTAGTTAAGGGGTTAAAGTAACTATATGAGATATTTAAAATACAAGACCCACAAATGCTTTTAGCTTTTATATCAAGAACTGCAGGATGATGAAAAAAACTATAGTCTTAAGGGTTTTTCAAAGTTAAATATAATCAATTAATATTCATAAATATTTTCTTTAGAAAATAACTCATTTCACTGACAATGATTTAAAACTGAGTATTTCAATCTTAAATACTTTGATCATAAAATTTTATTCCCAAAAATTCCTTACTTATTGAGCAAATTATGTTTTCAAAATAATTAAAATGTTAATATATATCTTAACTGCAAGAGAAAAACTGAATTTGCTACAACATTTTAGGAAAATATAAATTGCTTTAAGTTGAGTGATATTTATTAAAACAAATTTAAGTACTTTAAAATAGCAGATTTTCAAAGAATATTTTATAATTACCTTAATTTTCTTCCTTTGCTAGCTTTGGTATCAACTTTTCTTTTCATTTTATTTCGTATCTTTTGAAGTTCCATTTGCTTTCTATTAAATAAAAACAAATGAAATTTTAAAGCTTGTACAAAATGTTAAGCAGCATTTAATATTAAAAGTGACCTATAACAAAGATTGACATATTGGTAAATATGTGACTCTGCCCTGTGCGACCAGATTTATTTTGAAATTTCTTCTTATAATCAGTTCTGTTTTAGAGTGTTGTCAAGTGTTTTTGTTGTTTTGTTTGCTGGTTTATCTTTAATCCTTTGAGGTTCAGTGTTCCAGATGATGGAACACCAAACTTTAAATTGTTACCAAATCGTTGCATTTTATAATAAATAGATGAAATTCGATTTAAAATGTTCTTTAAACTCTCTTTTTTGATAATAGATGGCAGTACTACATAAAATAAATAATTTTCAATTATAGCAGATTTTTTGAATCCCTTTATTTTGAAGGAATATTTCCAAATTTTTTTTTCTTATACAAAATTAATTATTTGAAGAGAAATTTCTGTGTTATTTTGTTGCCTGTACCTTGAACTATTGATTCTATATTAGTTTAATTTTTTTACGCATAAAGTTTACGCAGAATTATCTGATAAAAACTAGGTGTTCCATTAACTGGAACACTGCAACACAACGGCACTTTTTCTTTACATGATTTAGAGCGCGATTAGCCTTGAACTCAATGCTGAGGGGAACAGCTGTGTTTGTTTTTTCTGTTTTTTCCCTCTTTTGGGCTGGAGTAAACTGATGTTGAGGAATATACAAAAAGGATTTCTTATATGGATAATATTTCTACACCCTTACTGGCCTCTTGAATTGGGAAGTTTCAGTATGGTATAGGATTATATCAGTTCGTATCCTCTCTAGTTAGAGAAGCATTATTTTATGCTTCTGATTGTTCTTTGTGCTGCTGTTTGTTTTATAATATTGTATACATATATTTTTTGAATTTATATATTTTTAGTTTACTTTTTGCAACTATAATTTTAACTTCTAGTTATATTTTTTAATTTGTTAATTGCAAATAAATGGCACCTAGAGGTCTTAGTCCTTCAGAAGCAATAAAAATGCTTCAAAAATTGTCCTCTGTTAGTGAATCAGAACATATGTATAGTGATAGTAATGCAGAAAAATATGTTCCCAAATCACTTGATCAGTCTCACATTGATAATGTTGTGTTGGATGCTAGTGAAAATGATGGTGATGATTTATCTCAACAAGGCTCCTCTATGCAGCCCCAAAACCTGACTTGGATAACTAAGAAAAAATTGTACTGAAATCTTTATTTATTTATTATTATTATTATTTTTTGGTGTAGAGTAGCAGGCCTTCTTTTAATGCACCCTGCACCACGCTAAATCTGCTACACAGGTGTAATGCATTGTTTTTTCATTCATATGCAAATACATTTACGCATATATAAGCTTCACTGCAATGCTTACTTTTTACGACCTTTGCAGCGCAGTGTTCCATGTGATGGAACACCCACAAAATCGAAATGGTATATGCAATCTTTATAAAATTTTCACTGTATACTCATATAGCCTAAATAGACAACCTACAAAATTTTTTGTTAATATTTCAAATTTAAGGGGTAGTGCACCTGAAAGGGTTAAACAATGGCGTAAAATGGTAAATTAACATAATATGAAAAAGAGATGGAACGTTTGAGAATTCTATTTGTTGAGGTTGAATCTTTCGAAAAACATATTGATCAACCCAGTAAGGATGAACCTGATGGAGAAATATACAATTCCCATAATATTGAATTTATGCACAGTGAAAAAAATAAGAATCTTAGCTGAAAATGTCTTTGTAAGGAAAAACCAAATCCAAATATAAAAACGTCAGTTCAAAATTTCATAACTCATTTACCAGAAGTGAAAGAAATTGCACATAATGTAACAGGACTTCTGGAAAGTTGGGAATTACTTTTCAATGATAAAATTCTACAATCTATAGTAAAGTGTGCAAACATTTATAATAAAAAATATCAATAAATTATTCCAGAGACAAGAACACCTAGAAAACAAATGAGATAGAAATCAGAGAGCTTTTTGGACTTCTGTATTTATATGGCTTGCATAAGTCATCACATACAAATGCATCAGATTTACGGGCTACTGATGGATCAGAGATAGAAATTTTATGGAACACAATATCACATAAAAGACTCATTTTTCTTCTTACGAGTCTAAGTTTTGAGAATTTGACTGATTGTGTACCTTGTAAAAAAGTGGACAAACTGGCAGCTGTAAGAAAATTGTTTTCTGAATTCAATGAAAATTGACAAAAAGAATACCCCCCTGGTGAATTTGTAATTATTGATCAGAAGTCAAAAAATTTCGAAGGCGATGCTCTTTTTGTCAATATATGCCCATAAAATCAGCAACGTATGAAATCAAAATATTTAATTTAGTTGATTCTAGAGCTTTTTATAACTATAATATGAAAATTTAAGCAAGACAACAGCGGAAAGGCTCATTTAAAATAAACAATTCAGCATTTTAAATTACAAAACGCTTGTGTACTCTTTTATTTGGATCTGGCAGAAACATAAAATAAATAACTGGTATACAAATTATCCTCTAGGGAAAGAATACTTAGCTAAGAAATTAATCATTGTTGGAATGATGAAGAAAAACGCATAAATTCTCAACACATTCATAACAAAATTTAGAGAAAATTATTCCTCTTTATTTGAATTTCAGAAGAACATGACATTACTATCATATGTTCCTAAGAAATCAAAGTGAGTCATATTGTTATCTACTATGTATCATGATGATGTCATTGATGGAACAGGTAAGAAAAAAGCTGATATTCTTTTATAATGCAACAAAAAGAAAAATAGGCATAATGAATGAAATGTCTGCATCATATTTCAACTCAAAAAGCTAAGGGATGATCTATAGTTGCTTCTTGCGCACTGAATGTTGCCTGAATAAAAGCCAAAATTATTCTAATGTCACCAAGAACTCTCCTAAGAAATATTCAAATAGAAAATTTCTTAAGAATTTGGCTTATCTTTTATGGAGCCAGCATATGAAAGCAAGAATTATGCAAAAGCTCCCTAAAGAGCTCCATCAAAAACTCAATGAAAATACTTGCCATGATTCAGAGGAGATAGGATGTCCAACTAGACCAAAACTAGATAAAGTCCAATGTACTACGTGTCAAAGATCCAAGATAATAGAGCTACAATTTCTTGCAGAAGATGCAACAGTTTTACAAGAAAAAATCATTCTTATATATTTTAGAAGTGTGTGTCAATTCAGAATTTATAATACAAGTATGTAATTCTTCTTTTTTAATTTATTAATGCATTATATTAAATACTAAAAACCTTTCTATAAGAATTATAAATTCTTAATTAAATGCAATCATATACTTTTAATAAAGAAATATTTTAATGTATTGCTCTTTTTTTTTGATAAAACTAATTGGGGTGTATACAAGGCTACTAATGTATTAGGCCCATGTCTTCTGATGAGTTAATGTGATCAATAAATTAACAAATGAACAATTAAACTAGTTTTTTTCTTTAAGCCTAGACTATATATAATATTTATATTTCTGAAAGTTTCATCAAACATAGATACACATTAGGAAGACAGATCGACAGGTGCAGCGAAAAATATTTTGGAGTGATTGCTGATGCTAATTTTTATGTGATCTACTCGTATACATACACACACACACAAAAATTTACAGCTATAAAAATTTAACCACTGATTATCATTGAAAGTTATCATGAGACAAATGAAAAATTAAAAATATCTCCTGACTCAAAAAAATTTGCCTACCTCTGACTGAAAATATTGATGATAATGCTTTTTAATAATAAAAACAATGTTTAAATCCTCATTGTTACAATTTTAAGGGTATAACTTACCTAACAATGGAAGGATCAATGCCAAAATATTTGCCATGTATTATATCATTGAGCAACTGTCGATAAAAGTCTTCATCATCAAATATTTGCGGATCATAATCTTTGAGAAGCATATCTTGTTTTGAAACTGAATTCTATAGAAAAAGATAAAAGTATAGAAAAATAAATAAGTTTATTATGAATACATCAATCATCTTGATAATCTATGAATAAGAAAAAAAGTGAAATTAATTTTTTAACTTTAATATGTAGATCACATAATTTCCTTACCATCAATATTGGCTGGAGAGCTTTTTGTGGTCTATAACATTTTTCAGAAATCTCTCTTGGGATAACTTTTTTGTCAAAAACCGTTTGTTGAGTATGGCAAAATCATCATTCCAGTAATTTTTCCCCTCTTTTTTTAAGGTTTATCCTCTTATCTTCCATGAGGATTTGCATTAAACAGGGTTCATTCAAATTTCAAGAATCAAATCAAAAATTTCCAGGACGTATTGACATTCATATCAAATTTTTTAAATTTTATTTTACTAATTATTTGTATTCAAACATGCATATAATTATGTATATGCAACACTTTTAAATTACATTTATAAATAATAGAAATAAGTAATTGTAAAAATTAGTGAGAATATATTTTTATAAATGTTAGAATTAATTCCTTCAAAAACGCCTTTACTGAATTTACAGCTATAAAAGAAAATTTTTTATTTAAATAATCAGTATTCTTTACATTATTGAATCATACATTGCAAATAAAAATGTAATTTTATACAATGTATTAGTTATAATATTAAATAATGTAGTAATTTTTGTGTTTTTAAACATCTTCATTAGAATCCTATCTATTAATTTATTAAGTATTTCAAGATGAGTATAAAACCCCTTTTTCAAATATAAGTAAATACACTTATTCAAAACAAAACAAATACAACTATCAGATAAAGTTTTCAGGATAACTTTTTTTTCCAATGATTATTTAATAATAGCAATTCTAAATTTTCCAGCTGTTTAACTTCATACTCTTTTAAAACTGCACAATTTCACACCCATATTCACGACTTTACTCTTTCTTTTATCCTTCCACAGATTTTCACATTTTTTGGTTATTTATATGTATACGAAATTTTACCGTTGGAAAATGCGATCATTCCAACTCTAAATCTTTTGCTTTCAATTCGTTATTAATATTGCTTCACTGAAGCACCACAGCAACATATGTTTTGTTCTGTAATTAATGTTCATTTACCTGTTCTATCAGCTTCCACAGGATATTCTATTATAAATAAACTTAAAAATCTATGTCATCTTCCAAACACGTTTTTTTAATTTTTTTTATTTATTTATTTTTATTTTATTTCAAGTCATAAATTTTTTCAAGAACTGCATTTTGCTTCCCTCTGTTATTGGCTGCTTTTTATTAAATTCACTTTTGGCTGTTTTAATTCATCTAAATATAATTTACACCATTGCCTGGCACCAGCAATAAAATTAAGTAGGTCTTTTCTTATTACTAAATTATTACTTTTACTTATTACTTATTATTAAATTACCAATGTTTCAGACATGATTTTCAATAATGTGCTTAACCACCACAGATTAATTAAAATTTTCTATCATCAAATTTTGCTTGCAGAAAACCCAAATTCAACAGATGCTTGACCATAAAGAAGCAATAAAAGCAAGTAAACTACTTTCCATAAGTGACAACAACTTTTTGAAAATAAGGTAAAAAGTATCTATGAGTAGTATGAATACAATCTTAAAATCTTACAATTGATTGTAATGATTTAAACTCTTCTGCAAAATTATGAAATTCTTTTAAAACAAGATCATATTCTGACACAAAGTATATTTTAATTCAAAAATTTTATGTTTAAATATTAATATATATATATAGTCTGTGGATTTTTATACAATATAAAAAACAAAAACATATAGCAAAAGAATCAGTTAAAATCGCCTGCTTGATTGCACCATATGACGATCTTATTGAAGATTACTTCACACATATACATTTAAATACTTCATCTGGTCTTATATGTACTGGATCACAATGAAACTATTGTGAAGATCAATGATTGAATGGATGATCTTCATTTTAATCAACAGTTATAAATACAATATCGATTTAATATCGATTGTGCCGCAAAATAAAAGCTAATACTCAATTTGATTTTTGAACAAATTTATTAATGGGAAGGTTAAAATATTTAAAAAAAATTTTAATATTTTGTAAAAAAAAAATGCATGAAGTAAGAAATCCAAGAATAAGTCAGGATTTTCACAGAGTCAAATCAAAATTCCAGGAGCTTTGAGAACGTTTAAAAAGATTTTTTAAATTCCAGGAATTTTAAGGAGTTTCCAGGAGTTGCACGAACCCTGATTAAAAATTCTCTGTGCACAGTTTGTTTTTCACTTATTCCCAGAAGATATTTTCCCCCTCATACTATTTAACTTTTTAGATTTCACAATAGTGTTATCATTACAGATATAACATATTTCAAAACCATCTTTTATGCCATGTATTATTCTCTAAAATAGCCTCAAATACATTTCTCAGAGCTTTCCTTTTGCAGACTGCGAAGGTATTTTACTCGTTCACAGTGAAAATGCACGTTTCTGAATATCAGATATAACGTAACTTTTGCCCTCTTTATCAAGTAAAATCTCAGAAAAGTTCCAAGCTGAAAAAAACAACGATTAACAGAAATATATCTTTCTTTAACTTCAGAATGAATATTATTTTCATAATTGATCTGAGAACGCAAGATAAGAAAAGATATTTTTTTCTAATTTAAGTACAAATAAATTACCAATTAACTGTCTAAAATAGAACATCTTAAACCTCAAATGTATTACAATGTTCATTTTTAGATAGGAAAGTAAATCATTATTATATAAGTAATTTAAATACAGAGGTATTTAAAAATTTTAAGCCAAACATTTACAATTTCCTATCCAAAAATAAAATAACATGATAAATTACAGAGTCAATACTACTATAAAGTGAAATCTTACGTTTTTCTTATGTGATGAGTTTCACTGAAATACATATTTAGAAATTATTATATTTTCCTGTATATAATCCGAAAGTGTTGCGAATGGCAGCACCTCACCCACCAATCATATGCCGTGCGCATCCCGCACGAGCTGACGTTATATGTTGATATTCTTTTTCTCTTCAGTAGACCTTGTAACCTTTGTCCATGTAGTTTGTAGTGTTCAGTGTGCTTCATTAAATGTTAGTTTCGTTTCACATTCTGAGTTTTATTCAGTATAATTAATAATCTGACGAAATACGACATCGAGTTGATGTCAGCCCTGCTTAAACTTTTTTGAGTATCGTTATAGAGCGGGAGGTTACATAATTTCTGGCGCCCAACGTGGGTCGTTTTCGGCAGCTAGTTGATTAGTTTGAGCCTGAAAATGGATGCGACGCAACTAAAAAGAAAACGAAAATCGTTTCGTACGTCATTTACTGCCTGTGCGAATAAAATCGAGACTGAACTTTGCCAAGAGAGCCCGGATGTCAATCGATTTTCGATTTTGAAATCGCAAATTAGCGAAAAATTTACATGCTTAGAAATATGTCAAGGAAATATTACGGAACTTATTCTGAAAGAAGAAGATTCCGAAACAGAACACAAGAAGCATTTTCTGACTGCCGAGGAATATAGAGATAAGTTCTCCGAACTATGCTCGCGAATTGATCGGCTATCTTTGAAAGAACCGAAAGCAATAGAATGCTCTGAGAAGAGAAAGTTCAAACTGCCCAAAATAGAGCTAAAGAAGTTCAACGGCGATGTTAAGGACTATTTGACCTTTTGGAGTCAGTTTAGTAAAATTCACGATGATGCAAGTATCCCTAATGAGGATAAATTTCAGTACCTCCTGCAAGCCGTAGTGCCAAAATCGAAAGCAGCTCGTGTGGTAGGAGAGTTTCCCTGCAAAGGCGGATAATTATTCCAAGGCGATATTCTAGCTTAAGGAGAGATTCGGACGTGAGGATCTTTTAGTGCAAGTTTATGTTAAAAACCGGCTCACCATGGTTATGAAAAATGCGGTCACCAGGCGTTCCAAGACAGATCTTCCGACATTATACGACGAGTTAGAAGCGAAGATACGGGTCCAAGAGGGTGTAGGGCGAATGCAGGAAAAGTACGGTGATTTTCTAAGTCTTTTGGTGGAATCGTGTTTGCCGGAAGAGATATTGATAGCATGGGAAAGGAGCAGAAACATGAGACCAGCGTCTGATGCTGAGAATCGTTCACTAGAGAATTTAATGAATTTTCTTAAGCAAGAAGTAAAAGGAGAAGTGATGGTCGAGTTAGCTCGAACTGGTTTCGCTTCTTCTAACTTTAAGAAGAAAGATGCAGTGCACAAATTAGATAATTACCCAACGGCAGCGTCATTGGTAACCACTAACACTAGAGGCAACGCAGGTTAACAACAACATTAAGCGAATTTTACTTTGTAATGGGAAACATCATTCCAGGGACTGTTTGGAAGCGAGATAAATGTCCTTAGATGAAAAGAAAAAATTTTTGCTGAAACATAGAGCCTGTTTTTCATGTTTCTCTGCCACGCACTTTTTAAGATCCTGTAAAGTAAAAAAGTTGTTTATATTGTGCCAAGCCGCACCATTATTTATTATGTGACCATTCTAAAGAAAGTAGTAAATCGGACTTCATCGAAGCTAATTCATTATCCAATAGTTGTGTTAAGCATAATGTTTACTTAATGACTTTAATTGTAAAAATACGTGCAAATGACAGAGTGGAAACGTGTCGAACGTTACTAAATAGCGGATCTCAGTATTCCTACATCTCAAAGCATACGATCGAAAAATTAGGTATTAAATCAACTAACAAAGTAAAAATGCAGCATGTTATTTGGTGGAAGAGAAATCGCAGAATCCGTCTTCAGAGGTCACGCAACCTCAAGTTACCAGGTGTGGTCGTGCCATAAGGAGACCTAAAAAACGGAACCTAGTGACTATAACTAATGTTTTTGAGAAGCTATCCAGCTCTTCAAAAAGAGGAGGGGGAGGACATTGCGAATGGCAGCACCTCACCCACCAATCATGTGCCTTGCGCATCCCGCACGAGCTGACTTATATATTGATATTATTTTTCTTTTTTTCAGACCACGGTACAAATTTTAGGAGCATATAATTTTGAAATCGCTATGCAGAAATACAACGCATAGCGTGGAAATTTATACCCCACACAGTTGCCTGGTAGGGTGGTTTCTGGGAGAGGCTTGTTAGGACAGTGAAGGAGCTTCTTCGAAGATCTTTGATAAAAGCAATATTCACATATGAAGAGTTAATGACAATCTTAAGCGAGTGCGAAAAAGTTGTTAACTCCCGTCCATTGACATATCCATCCGAAGACATGCAAGATCTCACGCCTATTACTCCTGCAATGTTTCTGATTGACAGATCAATTGTCGACGATAAAGATTTCGATCCAAAGTGATCGTGGCACTGAGAAAGAGATTTAGGAACGAATATTTGGGTCTGTTGATTCAACGACAAAGACAAAATCCTCAGTCGTATAACATTCATCCTGGTGATATCGTTTTGATTGGGGACGATGTGAGAAAACGCCTTCAGTGGCCTTTAGCCCGGGTGTTGGAGTTAATTCCGGGTAAGGATGGCCAAGTAAGAACTATCAAATTAAAAACTCAGTCTTCTATGATAGTACGTGCAATTCAGCGTGTGTTTCCGCTGGAAGTCAGTGGAGATGACTTGGAGAGCTTGCCACTGCAGAGTATTCAACAGACTGAATCTGTGAAATCGCAGAATCCGTCTTCAGAGGTCACACAACCTCAAGTTACCAGGTGTGGTCGTGCCATAAGGAGACCTAAAAAACTGAACCTAGTGATTGTAACGGATGTTTTTGAGTAGCTATCTAGCTCCTCAAAAAGGGGGAGGATGTTGCGAATGGCAGCACCTCACCCACCAATCATGTGCCGTGCGCATCCCGCACGAGCTGACGTTATATGTTGATATTCTTTTTCTCTTCAGTAGACCTTGTAACTTTTGTCCATGTAGTTTGTAGTGTTCAGTGTGCTTCATTAAATGTTAGTTTCGTTTCACATTCTGAGTTTTATTCAGTATAATTAATCTGACGAAATACGACATTGAGTTGATGTCAGCCCTGCTTCCACTTTTTTTAGTTGTTTCGTTACAGAGCGTAACTTACAGCAAGACTTTTTTCCCAGTAAGTAAAAAAAAGCGTTGTTAATTTGCGGCACTTTTTTCGGCGAATATTTGAATACTGCTGCAAATTTAATGCCAAATAAAATAAAAAATACACAGTATGATTAAAAATATAATAAATTGTGCAGAAAAAATTGTTTATTTTGAAAAGGATCTGTTTGGATCCACCTTAATGCAACGAGCGATAAACTGAGATGAAAGCACGATATTGATCAAGATCCGAGAAGATTCTAGTAAAATTCATCAATTTTTAGTTCATAATAACTTTTAAAATAAGGCTATACATATTTTAAAAATAAAATATATTCTCGTTTCATTAATAATTAAATGAAAGAAATAGATTATTTTCGAACTGCGATTTAGATACATTTTTCTTTTGTGCCGCGCTTGCTTTATTTTTCACCACACGTTAATGGGTTTGTCGCCATCTTTTTTATTTGCTTTCCCTAGAGCTTTTAGTTTAAAAATTTATTGTGTAACAAACATTTTCACTTCCACATGACAAGAGATAAATATGAATAATATGTTTCTAGAGAAAGAAACCTTCAGATTAAGATAGAATGTGAAATGACATTAACCTATTGTAACTGTAATATCGTTCCGAGGAATCGAATTCGGTCTTGAAAGTAATTGGACAATGCTGATTATAGTTAAGTCGTGGCGCCATCTGTTTTTTATTGTATGAAAAATAAACAGCGTTTTTTTCAAAAATTTATTGTAAGCATTTCTGATGTAGTATGTTTATCAGATTATCCGTGGAGGCATATAATATGGACAACGAAAGTCGAAACTTTTTTAACACATAAACCGCGGAATATATACTGAAAGTCTGAAAAATACGTTTCATGAAAACAATGAGCTATAAATCTTTCTATGAAAGCAATTATAATTTAAGTATAAAAATATTTTAGAATACATAAACTCTGTTTGACATTCATCTAAAAACTGACACAGAGGTATGAAAATAATTATTATTAATTAAAACAACCTAGTTAAAGTTTCAAGAAAACTTCTCATTTTTTCCATAACAAGCCATTAAATAGTAAGAATCAATTATAACCTTTAAGATATCAAAGACACTTATATTCTTGTTGCTAAAACTTCGATTAGAGAAAATAACTTCATTTTTTGATATACTTTATTAATATTTTAACATTGTAAATACCATAAGTATCTGCCCATAATTATTAAATATATAATTATCATATTTCAAACAAAAATTCTCTTCCATATACAAAAGAAAAAGTAATATTATCTAATATGTTAATAAAATCTATAATATATTAAGAAAATGAATGGTTATAAAGCTAAATTAAAAGTTCAAGTATAAATAAAAAATATTTTTTAAGATATGAAACTACTTGCAATAATATAATAAATTTATACATAAAGAAATTTTTTCAATAATTTTATGCCAAAAAATGAAGTGACATATTTTTATCTAATACAGTAAAATATTTAACTTTCTGATATTCCTCAATTACATTGTAATATGTATTCGATGGCAAATGCACATTTTATTTAAAATAAGTTTCTAAACTAAGTAGCATTTGAATTATAAATAACATTGACCTAATTAGTAGAAAATGTAAAATTATGCATTATTTTTGTAAGTACTTTAAACATAAATAAGTAATGTGTGAAAACAACTTTCTTTCTCACACGTAAAACACCAAATGAAACATAAAATATCATGTTTAAGTAACAAAATAATTATATACTTCAATCCTGAATAAATTATGTGAATATTATATTATTCTTTAAATATAATACACAGGTAATTAATTGATTACTAAAATAAATAATCCCCTTTCACGAGTTGAAAGAGAAAAATAATGGAAATTTAATTGAAATGTGTGTGTGTGTAGTTTTTACTAACTTGTAAATACAGTTATATAAAATTTACTTTTCCACACATAATTCCAAATGGGAGAACACTTATTTTTATATATAACAAGATTAATTTTGAAGTTTAACTATATAGAAGAAGGATATAAAAAGATAATTAAAAGGCTATTTTTCTTCATTTGAAGATCTTATGCAGTAGGAAAATCAGGATGTGATATATTAAATAAGAAATATTTTCTCTCAAATTAAAATTTTAAAATTTATTAAAAAAAGTATCATTCATAGAGTTTTTAGAAAATTTTTTCATATATTCACAGGGAGAAATGCCTAATTTTGTTATATGCGTATATGCATCATTTAATGTTTTACAGTATTCATCTTAAATGACAATTTCTTGAAGAATCATTTTGTTTTAATACAATCTATATGTTTTGTTAAAATTCTGCATTGAATATTAAAAATATTGATTACTTACTTCATTTTGGGAGATTTCCCCATTTTTATCTTCAGGATATTCTGGTTTTCCAAGAACTCGATATACAGATCTCTTTAACTGTGTTCTTTTAATCAATCGATTTTTATCTTGAAGAATCTATAAAAATTTTTTATTGATATAATGTAGAAGAAATGCTGCAATTTATTATAGTATATAATGTTTCTTTTCACTTTCTTTTTTAATTTTACAATTTAAATTAGTTAAGAAAAATTTCAAGGTATACGGAATTCAGTCACAGAATAATTCATAAATTATTTCAATCATAGAATAAAGAGACTCATAAATGTATATTGTTAGAACATCAAGACTTCACGAGAAATCATAGAGTTGCATAAGAGATCATGAAGAAAACAATGTTTTCAACAATGAAAAACGTAAAATGATGATTTTTAGCTTATTCATAATTTAATAAAATTAATTATTTTAAAAATTCAGAAGTTAAAAAATATAAACTTGAGATATATTTTTATGCCTTATGATTTTTACTGTCTGCAATGAACCTAAATTAAAAATCGATTTCTTTTTTCCAATTTTGATTCTATTTTTTAGCTTTTTGTTTTACAGTTGCAAGAAAATATTATAAAAATTTAAGCATATATATTTTTTGGAAATTTTTTTATTACTAATTCACACAATGTAAAAATAAACTTACTCTAGACATGCTGATATATTCAGTTGTTTCATTTATTAGTTTACTTGATTTCAAATATGCTGAAAAATTGTAACTAAGAGTTTCTTTCAGAAAATTCTTAAAAAACATTAATAGGTCTTAGTAAAAAATAAATACGTAAAATTTAATTTTTAAAGCAAATTGCAATGTGACAAAAGTGACAAATGAATATTAACATACAATCATAATGTGAAAGAAGTATCAAAATTAAAAATTATCAATATTTGCTATAGAAAATAGTAATGAATATTAATTATATACTATTTATAATTCTTGTTTGAATTTGTGTTTCTCATTTAAAAGTTTGTGCATTAAATTTTGAATCATACATCACACTGCAAGTTAAAAAGAAGAAAACAATTTATTTATTTTAATGACTTAAACCAAATTAATTAAACTAAATTAAATTTAGCTTCAACAAATAAAGTCACACTTAACAGAAAATGTATAATTATATTTAAGAAGCATTTTCTGATACTAAAAATATATGTTTGAAATTTTAAATATTATTTTCAAAATATTTCAATGCAAATTTTTGCTTTTACCATATATATATATATATATATATATATATATATATATATATATATATATATATATATATATATATATATACAGGGTGGCGCACAGCAGACGGATGGATATCAAAAGTCAATAAAACACAAAATATTAAAGAACAACAATATTTTTAATTTTGTTCTTATACACTGACAAGAGAAATTAGAGTTTAGACAGTTTTGAATAAAATATAGACAAATGGCGGTCCTTTCATCTACACATTGCCTAAGCCTTTTCCTGAAATTTTCATGGACTCTTTCCAGCATTTCTACAGGAATCTGTTGGATGCTGACCTGAATGTTGCCTTTAAGGGCTTCCAGGGTCCCAGGAGGGTCGTTGTAGACGAGGGATTTTAGGTAGCCCCACAAGAAAAAATCACAAGGAGCCAAATCTAGAGACCACGCTGGCCAGTGCAAATTGCCTCGCTTGGAGATGAGACGCCCAGGGAATCGGTCACGCAAAACATCCATACAAACTCTTGCCGTATGGGCTGTGGCCCCATCCGGCTGAAACCAGATGTCATCCAGGTTCATCTGCTCCAGTTCATACAAGAAAAATGTGTGGATCATATTGAGGTAACTTACAGAAGTCACAGTTGCTCGATCATTTTCTTCAAAAAAGTAGGGCCCGATGATCCCCACCCTCTACAAAGCACACCAAACTGTGACTCTGTCAGAGTGTAGGGCATCTAGTGAAGCTCCCTAGGGTTTGTCCCACTCCAGTAGCGCATGTTCTGTTTATTTACACAACTACTGAGGTGAAAATGTTCCTCGTCAGAGAAGAAAACAGAGTCTGGAGGCAACGTAGCAAGCGTGTTTTCGCTACTGCGTTGACGTTCTTCATAATTCAGTGGTTTTAGCTCTTGAGCAACAACCATCTTATAGGGGTGTAAATGAAGGTGTCCTTTGACGATTCTTTGAAGGGAACGTCTTGAAATTCCAAGGGCGTCAGCCTGTTTAATAAGAGAACGCCTAGGAGACTGCTCAACCGCAGCTCAAACTCTCTCGATGTTTTAAGGGGTAGAGACAGTTCTCCTAGGGCCCCTCCTTATCGAGGACAGATTTCCTGTGTCCTTAAAGGCTTTCACGCACACAAGAATTCTGTTCCGATTGGGAACACGACCACGAGGGGCGATGCGGAATTCCGAACGAAAAGTGCGCTGCACGCGGACAATCGAATGGCCGTTTGAAAAATATGCTTCCACGCAAAACACAAGCTGCGCTACAGACCATTCCATCTTGTGAACTGACCATGATATAGAGACAAATTTTCGATCTCGCTCTTTCTAATCACGCCTTCTTCGAGCAGCGCCAACGGTTAGGAAGCGAGCAATGGCCTTTTCAAACCCATTCGTCTGCCGCGCACTACCCTATATATATGTAAATATTTTTACAAAATAAATCAGATATTAACAAGTAATAAATCTATTAACCAATTAAAGCTATTAAAAAAACAAATAAAGCATTGCAAATTTATAATCACACACAATTTTTTATGAAATGTATTTATAAAACGATATATGCTTTATGAATTTTACTTATTTTGCACAAAATGAAACTTATAGAAAATTTTGAAACAGTAAAGTAGACAGTATAATGAATGAAAACTTTTGCAATAATTTTAATATCTACTGTATAAATTGATTTCCAGATGGAAAATTCATCGATAATTGTGTCAAATTCTTGTGTTGCAAGGGAGGAAACATATAACACTTCCAAGTAACCATCCCAACAGAAAAGCAACATCCATCTCCTATTGCTTAACAATAGCTGGGATTAAACCCAAGACCTTATGCTCCAAAAAGTACTGTCCTATCATTAGACCATGGTGAGGCTTAACTTGAAAATTGTTTACATGCTTTTACAATATTAATAAATACTTATGTACTTCTAAATGTTAACTAGAATTATTCACAAATCTATTAGCATAACAATTGTCCCTTAAAAAATTGGTTTGAAATATAAACACATAGATACTTTTATTATAAAGAAGAATGATGTTCTTAATTTCTGTGTGCAAGATTTGATTATAAAAAGTGTTTATGATATTTTTAAAATCTTAAATGCTATTTTATATGCTGATCATCACAATAGCATCATTCACATGCTGTTTCTTATAGCAGGATTGGCCACCATTGTTTTAGGTTATTGCTTCAAAATATGAAAAGAATACTTGAATACAGAAGATAATTATATTTAGTTAAATTAAACTACTAGTAAGAACAAAATTTGACTACAAGAAATTATGTCAATAAACATAATTAATAGAAAACAGAGACTACAAGGATAGAAACATAGAATTTTATACTTGAAGATACTAACAAAACTTGAAAATAATGTTAATGTAAATCCTTTGTAATATTAATAATTATAAAAATACAATCTGCATGTAACTTATAATTGAAAATAGATTTAAAATATTATCTTCCTTAAATAAGAAAGCACATTTAAAGTTCTTTTAATTTCAGTAATCTTGAAATGAATTTTCAGGCTTTGAAACAAAATAATTAAAATTAATACCATTTTAAAATTATCTTCATGATAACTACTAACCTGTTCTATCTGTTTAACAGCTGAATTATCAAATGCATTAAAGGATTTTTGTGTCATTCGTCCAGTAGATAGTCTAACTTTCTCATCCCATTTTTGAATTATAGCATTTCTAAAATATGAAATTTGTTAATTTGTGTTATTGAATTAAAATACAAAAACTTTATTTATTATTATTAAAATTAATCAAATATTTGTTATCCTATAAATTATAATTTTAACTTCAAAACTTACCTACTAGACTTTTCAGATTTAAAGCGTTTGGATAAAATTTCACTATAATCTTCATTTTTATGTTTTCTTTTGACACTCTTATCAGAATTTATTTCATTCTTCTCATCTTCTTCAACAGCAAGTTCATCATCACTACTTGGAATTTCCTCATCATTTGTACTGTAAAAAATAATAGAAAAAAATTTAATTGCCTTACACAATTTTGTGACATATATTTTTAAATAGATATTTGTTAATATATTCTGAAGATATAAAAATTATCTTTCTCATAAATATTTCATATGAAAAAATACAGAGAATACATAAAGAAATCTTGTATTATTTTTTATAAAATCATTCAGTATATGTGTATAGTTTTGTTGAGTAAGAAATTATTTGCAAATAAGATATCCTCAAAACACAAATGGAAGTTTTAGTATATGGCCAAGAATGCCCAAGATCATAATAGCAGATATTATACCATTCTTTTATAAAGTATTATCTGCAGTAGATACAATGAACAAAAATTGGATGATTTTTTAACACACATTTCTTGTAGACATAATGATAGCTTAATATTAATATCAAATTTGTCATTTTGATCAACAAGTAAAATCCTGTTATTATAATGCAACTGATTATAATCTGAAAGAAATTCTTAGAAAACAACTAGGAATAATTTTCATACAAGATATAAAGAATACAATACAGATTAACAGCTAATATTTTCTAGTAATTTGAGCTCACTTTAAGAATATGGGTAAATGAAATATTAACTACAGCACTTCAGATGATGCATGTAATTTAAGCAAAAAATTAAATTTTAAATAATATAAAAACTTAACACAATCAACAAAAATTTTAAATATATACCACATCAACAAAGGTATAAAATATATTAACAACATAATAAGTAAGCAGAATTTGCACAGATTCTCAAGAGACATATTTCTATTTCCCATAATTTATACTTAATTTCTACATGACATACATTTGTTTAAACATTTAATAAATATTATATCTATTATTTTTGACTAAATACTTTTAGAATTATATACACATAATTATTTGTATTATGTATATTCAAATTAGATTTAAAAATTAATAAATATTTCAAAATATTAAATGTCTTCTGTTATGACACATTTTTAGAAGATTTCATTTATGTATTCAAATTATTTTTATTAATTATTTCATATAACAACAAATATTATTTGAATTTTAAATTTGTTTCCATGGCTTATTTTAAATTCATTGCTGTGAATTTAAAAAAAATGTAAACTTAAAATTAGATTACATAAGCAAAACTATTACAAAAATAAAAACAAAATCACATAAAAACTAAGTATTGGTTATCTTTTCTTTTCTTAATCATTATTAAATTTAAAGAAGAAATAGAGATTTTCCATTCATCTACAAAAACTCTGAACTATTCTACCGTTAAACATGAACATAACAAACTTGTCTTTATTTAACTATTCAATTGATTTTATAGATTAATACTAACTTTTGTTTTACTAAGAATACTTGATTAATAATTTTAAAGTTTATAATTAATGCTAACTTATCAATTCTTTCATTTTATTAGAATCAATCATAAATACTATATTTTCCTGTATAAAATCTGCAGCAGCATATTATCTACAAGACTTTTTTCCTGAGTAAAAGAAGAGGAAAAAAGTGTCACATTATCCATAGAAAATTTTTCGTTGAATAGTCGAGAATATATGTTGATAATAATGTGAGTGTCATGTAAAATGAAAAAAAAAAAAATACAGTGTGATTAAAAATATAATATACATACCTGCCAACTTTCGAAAAAGTATTTCAGTAAAACTTTTCAGTTTTAATCCGTGTGACTAAAGAACAAAATTATACCTCTAACATTTCTTTTCCCCCAACTATAGTTTTTCAAGCTGGAGCCATCCCCTCCTCCTCCCCCACCCCCGATAGGAAAAGAGTTTGGCGTGTGCATTTTCGGACTGATCGGAGCCTCTTCGACCACAAGAGTCCGGGAAGTTATTTCTCTCTCCCCACAGATGGGTTGAATGGGGTGCCAATATCCACTTCTCATCATGGCTAACGAGAAAAGATCGCCATTATGTGCTAAGATATAAATTTTTTTTCTTTCTAAACTTTGTCCAGAAGAACCGAAACGCGTAAAATAATCATGCTATTAGTAAAAGCGTAAAACCTGGCGATCTTGTGTAAAATTTACGCATGATGCATAAAAGTTGGCAGGTCTGAATATATTTTACAGGAAAAAAGTTTATTATGAAAAAAAGTTTGTTTGAATCCATCTCATCACTAAGTGCAATCAACTGAGGTGAAAGCAGGAGATGAATCAAGAGAAAAACTTGTCCTCTTTTATTATTTAATAACTTATAAAGTGACTTCAGACATATTTTTTAAAAATAAAATTTTATTTATTAATAGTTAAATGAAAAAATGGGTTATCTTCAAATAGTGCATTGGATACATTTTTCTTTTGCAAAGCACATGCTTTGTTTTTATTTTACTTTAATATGTTTGTGGCCATTTTTTATTCACCATTTCTGTAGCTTTTAGTTTAAAATCTATTGTATAAATTAAAAGCCTTTGCTTCCAAAAGATGATATAAGAATTTGAATATTTTCAAAATGAATTAACTCTGGTCAAGACAAAATCTGAAATGATGATAAAGAACTGTTTTCACAACTATTTTAACTGTATGACAAACTGAATTTCTTCTAGAACGTAACTAGACAAAGTCGATTATAAATGAAATAAGTTTGTTGAGTTGTCGCACCATCTATTATTTATTTTATTAAACATAAATGGCACTTTTTATTAAAATTTTATAAGTTTTTTTGATGGAGAATGTTTTTTTATCAGATTATCAGTAGCGGTCTATAATAGGCCCAACAAAATTTGAAACTTTTTAAACACATAGTCTGCAGATTATATACAAGAAATTACAGTACATAAAATTAATTTTACTATGTTCCAAAATTTCTTTTTCACCTTAAATTCATCAACTTCATTCAGTATAGCCTTTAGTTTCTGCATAATTATATGTAGTATATTTGATTATTTTCATTTATCAAAACATAACTGATAAGTTTGTCTGTGACCAGCACTGTAATTAAGTAGATTTTTTATTAATTTTTATATTGTTCGTATTTTTTTGTTTTGCAAATGATATCAAAGACACATTTAGCCATGATTGATAAATTTGTTGCTATAAATAATTTACAAATAACTTTTGGTCTCATAACAAAAGCAATTTAATTATTTCACACAAGTAAATATAATTTGTTTAATTGGTGTATAGGAAATTAAAAAAAATAAACTTTATCTTGTTGTTTTAAAAAGCATTAAAATAATATATGGATGATTCCAATGATTTAAGTTCTAAAAGGTATTTAACAATTTAAAAAGAGAGCTGCATTTTTAACAGGATTCTAGGTATCTTAACAATGACAAAATATACTTCTGCATTTTACTTACTGTGAACTTAATTTGTAATTTATCACAATAGAAAGACTAAAACTTGAAATGTTTCTTACTTTGCACTACAGGATATTACAATGTATTTTTTCTGTTAATGTCTTTGTCAATGATATAAAAAATGATTTGCAATTTAAATAAATTTTATCTTCATACCTTCTAACATTTAATTTTTTGCAACATTAAAAATGAAATATTTTTTTACATTTTGTTACTAAAATTAATAACAGCTATAATAACTAAAACAAAAAAGTTCATACAAATTTTAATGTTTTTCATGTCTGGTAAAAACAAAACATGTGTATTAAATTGCTATACAAAGAAGAAATAGAAATGACAAAATGAAATTTATGAGACAAATATATAAAAAGAGAATTAAATTTTAAAAAGAATTCCTGCAAACAATCATTTTAAACTGGAATAATAGCATTGCACACCTGAACATTGAGTCAAATAGAAATGGGTTGGCATGTACAGGTGCATCTATGCACTTTCAATATGAAATCACAGTTCATCAACTGTATGATGATGAGACTGGGCAAGCATTGTCTTGACTAGTATTGACATGATGTTCTTTGTTGATGAGTCACCCCAAAAACGTGTTGTTGTTGTTGCGTACCCCCTTTTGCTAATAGCACTAGACCAGGTCCATAATGTTGAGTACCCCCAAAAAATCAAGCACCATTAAAGGATCAGTATATAAATCCTCCTTGGATGGCCCCAGGCAATCAAGGATGTGTTCTGGCATAGCTTGTTCAGCGGAATGATTGTTACAAGCCTCAAAAATTTTGGCACCCTTATAAAATTTTAATGATCTGAGGCGACCACTTCACAACATGTTGTGCAGGGCAATAACTGAATATTATACGTATTAAAGAATATACAATACAGCAACATGAAATCATGAATTGCCATGCTGAAATTTAGCATTGTGCAGACATTGAAAAAGTATTTAACAGGCCTTAAAACCACAGAAATGTAATGGACATTATTTAGCTCCCTCAGTTTGAACAACAGAAGACCAAGAGGTATAAAATATCTCATATAATTGCTTCACATGTTGTTTTCTTACTTTGTTTGGCTGCCTGTCTCAAATTAATGTTTTTCATGCCAGAATCTGGCATAGGTAAAAAAAATGTTGGGTCAGAATAAAGATGTTGAACTAATGCTGGCATTTGACATCCTTATATCATGATGGCACCAAAAATGAAACAAGATGTCCTAATATTCATGCTTCCAGTTTTATTCTTGATCATATCACTGAAAGAGTTCCAATCTATAACATAGCATCAAAGATAAGAGATGCTATGGTTGCTGAAATAGAAATCAATGGAGCTGCAAATGTTAAACAGTTCGTGTAGGCATTTGTCTTGAAAACGATCCCATTTCTTGACTCAGGTTTTATGACATGACTGTACATTGGTCACGTTATTCAATGCAAATGTTTATTTTCACTGTTAGTGATCCTCAGCCATAGAGATCCAGAATGGTGTTCCATATAATCATCCCAAATTTATTTATTACATATTCAGCAGATAATTATGGAATCTCTACCAATGAAAGCAAAAGTATTACAATATAATAAATCACTATTCAAGTAGGCTATAATTGTACTCCTAAGACTTAAACATGTTGGTAAGCATTCTGAATATTTTTATAATGCATCATAGAGACAAAACTTCTCACCTGATGCATTACGACTTGTTAGATGACAAAAATTTTTTTGTTTAAACATAAACTTTACAGTCTGTTTTACAAGTATGTGTTTATCAACACCTACATGTAAAAAAGGCTGTTATCATTTGCATATACAGTGATTTCCATGATGCATTATTTCTGGCACATAAATTAAGTGTAATGTATATAATTTGTCATTTTTTTGGTATTGCAATTTTAAAGTCTAATAGTCTCATTATTTTCATTTCTCATATGCTAACCTAATTAAAATTCAAGGAAGTCTTTTAAAATATAAGATTAAAAAGTTAAATAGTAAATGCATGATTAAATAATTTTCATAATATTCATAGTCCCTTAAAGAAGTTAAAGAAGAAACTTAAAAGATAAACTAACCTTTCAATTGCTTCTTTTTCTGTCTTTTTGCATAATTCAACATGCAGATTAATTAAGCTATTTAGTAACTTTTTCACACTATCAGTGCCTACAGCATTAAAATATTAACATAAGAATGAAATATAAAATAAAAGTAATATTCTAAAATATGGTACAAATGTATTTAAATACAAAATTTATTTATCCTAATGAAATGAAAAAAATAATAGTTCAAATATGAACAAACAAAAATGAACATATACTTTAGAATAATTCAAACATACGTTTACATAAATAAAGTAACTTCTTTTATTAATTTTACATTATTTCTTATTTCAATGTTGTTTAACTTTAATATAACTCAAAGTAAAAGATTATCCCTATTGTAACATTGTAAAAAAGAAAAAGGAGACCAGAAGCAATCTTCACAAAACTGAAGAAGTATTAACTGTTAAATTGTTACACTCCCTGATAAATAATTTAAAACTAGTGTCACAAACAAGAGTTACTTAAAAAAGCTTCACTAAGAACAGACTTTCATGTGTGATAGTACAGAACTAAATTTTAACAATCAATTTTCTACTTTGTTGCTTAATCTAAGATAAATGGGAATGTATTGTATATTATTATATGCTAAGTTTTGTTTTGTGTGCATTGTTATCAGAATTTCAAAGATGACAGGTCAATGAGTACAGTGGCGAAGATCCTGACAGCATACAACAATCAATGGCAAAATAACATCTTTAAAAAGAAAACAAATTTACAACAAAAGATATAAGCAGCTATCAAAGATTGTGTTGACTAAGAGGAAGATCATGAAGACAAAAGTGATAAATAAGCTGAATGGACTTAAACAAAGTATTGACCCAGACAGTTTGAAACGAATTGCACAAGCAATATATTTAGGATAAAGCTGGAACACCAAAACTTTTGAATTGGAAATGGTAAATACAATGGTGCAAAAACCATAAAACCAAAACTGTGGATCAATAGAAATGTCTCGTTTTTTGATGAACTCAGATTCTCCCTAGTAAAAAAGTGGTAAAGCCCCTGGAAATGTCTACAAATCAGAAAACTTTCTCCTTAAAATGAAGAATGAGGATGGTTCCATAATGATTAGTGGCCTCATCAGATGGTTTGCTTTGTTCATCTGTTTGTTGCTCCATGGACATTTTTGGCACATGTAGGCTAATTAGTCTGGGGCCAATAGCTTAAAATGGGTTCTGAACTATTATAAACATCTATGCCCATGGTGGGATTTGAACTCACAAACTGTTCAACAAAAAGTAAGAGTGCTAATCATTTAACTACCAGTTTAGTTATCATGGTTTTGAGTATATACACTTAATTCCTTAATAGGTCACTAGCACTGACTAAATCACTCTTTTATCCAACAATTGCATTTTATGACAGATATTTTTCCATCAAAAGATTGCACTATCAAAATGATAATTCTCTAGTTCTTGAAGTTGAATTGCTTAATCACAGTTTTAGAGACATGAGAACTCAGTTGCTCACATACCATGGCTTGCAAATCTACTGATTTGAAAATCAGATCCCATGTGATCTCTTTTGGAATCAAAAGAGAAATCCTGCTATCATTCTCATCGATCCCTCTGAGTGCAAAAGAAGTTTCTGAATAAGGGAAATGGCACATAACATTCAATTTATCCTCACACAGATCTTGTATCTGTCCATTTCAAGGGGTTTCCAAATGATTTTAACGGCCAAATTTTGTCACCACACCATATTTAAACAAATAGCAACACACATTTATACAAAGCCTTTAACATGGCTAGGAGTACTGAAATTATTTTTCAGGACAATATTTTCAAGAAATATCAGGACATATTTCAATAATTAAACAAAACCAATGTTACTTTTACATATTAATTTCTGTTTTATGAATTCTTCTCTAATTGTGTTGCATCTTTTGATTTTTCCATATATGATGCATATTCTGCATGAGATTTCTGAATATAATGCATCATTTCTTTGGTATATGGAATGGGGGAAACCGAATTGCCATGCATTCGAATAACATTATGGCAAACACGTAAACTTTGAACTGTTAATTCCAATAAAGAAGCTCTCTCCTTTGTCACAACAGAATTGTTAGTCGAAAAACCTCTTTTTGGTTGGGAATTTACATTCAATAATGACAGACATGCTTTAACAACTCTAGAAAAAGTTGGATATTTTATATAACCACCAGCATCATTTTTATATTGAAAACTGCATTCCAATATTAACAGATATTTTGGGCATTATTATAATCTTTTACAATCAAAGTCACATCTTCACACATAAGTAAAGAATCCATTCTTCATTAATCTTATCAATGTCTGAAGAAGTTTTATTCACATGAAGAATATGTTGAATTAATCTGCTAAATGAATTCCAAGACTCTAATCTCTTATTTCCTTTTTTCTATAATAAGGAGACAAACACTGGAGATCTTTGAGTAAAGGATTTGTTATAGGAAGTTTTTGAAGCAAATGCTCCATTTTTTTCTCAGATTTCTACTGGATTTAAAAATTTAAACATAATACTGCGAACAAGTTCATTTAACTTACTGTACATCACATGTACTAAAGGTTCGACTTTTTGCATTAGAAGTATACATGGTTCAAATGTTTTACAAAAAATGAAACAAAATGCAGATATGCCAGAGTCTTAGGGTCTTTCAAATGTTTTAGAATCCAAAGATGTCTATCAGAAAGAAGAGATTTTGACTCTTTAGGTGTTTTAACAATAAAATATTCCTTTAGAACATCATACTGCTCAATGATTCTACAAGAACATCTCTCACAAACTGACCCCAAAGTTAAACAACAGCTCTCAACATGACAAAGGAAACTGTGTCTAGCTAAGGTTTCTTTCAGTATTTTCAACTGTAAGGAATGATAATCTTCCCTTCTTGTAGGAGATAGTTTGAAAAATTGATGAATATCTACAGCAAATCCATTAGTATTACAATCAATTTTATCAATACCCTTATGTAGTGCTCCATGGATTATGTGTAAGCAACATGTACCCAAATCAATTAGTAATGGTAAACTTTACTTACTCAGTTCACTATTTATTTGCTTTAAAACAGCTAAATTAATTCTTGGTTCATCCATTGACAACTGTATTAATTTTTCTAAATTCAAACCATTATTTTCAATAAAATTTTTACAATTTTATTGGTTTCAGCATGTTTAAAAAATGTGATTTGAGGTAACAAATGACATTTTCCCTTGTTTATCAGACCAATATGAGATGTAAATATCCAACTGTTTTTTTTTGTAGTAGTTTTATTGAAAAGTAAAACAAAATATAAAGTGCCGATATCTGACGTTTTTGTAAGATAATTTGAGATTTTTTGCTATGGAGGAAACATTAAAAATTTCTCATAAATGTAAGCTAAATCATTCAAAGATGAAAAAGAATAATTTTTTTGCTACGAAAACTAATATGGTTTCAGCTTTAGTGGTTTTCTCTGATATCGTTTTTGGAAGCCATGATTTATTATTCACTACTACAGTCAATGTCAAGGATTCAGATAAAGTTGATTACTTGATAGTAAATAGTGTTTGATTCTTGTAACAATTCACAGAATTTTTGTGTTTTAATCCATCTGCATGAGCAAGCACTCATCTAAGACCCATATTTGAAACAGTGAATTTGCTTTTACATACAAAGCACATTGCAGAATGTACATTGTCAACACTTCTGCACCATGTCTTAATTAGACATTTATTCCCATCTTGAAGTTCCAACCATTTATTGGAAAATTTCAATTTCCTTGGCATTTTTAAAAGAAAATTATTTTCAAAAATTAAAATCTTAACTTGCTAATAAGGGTTTTTTAAAACACCCATCAAAATTGTTCAAAATGGCGTGATAAGCATTTCACACATGCATATAAATATAGGCGAATAATTCTTACAATTTTTTTATCATTATAAATAGTTGTGCGCCGTTAAAAATAGAATCTTTAGTCTGTAAAGGCAGAAAATAGAATTTAATGGTAAACCCAAACCTAAATTTTTTTGACGTCAGACATTTATGACCAATAGCCAAAAATGAGGCGGAGACGAATGTTTGGCAACCCTATTTCCGGTTTGAAAGTGAACAAAAAAGTGGAAAAAATTTCTCTTTTTTGTTGCATAGAAAGCAGTTGAAAGAAAAAATATATTCCACTGAAAGACAAATTTACTATGGAAAAATATAAAATTATTATTTAAACTTTCAAAGGAATGTAATAAAAAATTAAGGAATTCAAGGACTCATTTTGAAAAATAAGCACATTTCAGGACATTTTTTTAAAAAAATCAGGAATATTAGGACAACTCCAAGCCCAGCTTTAATTTTGTATAGGTTTTCCATTAATTCAGATAACTCTGTACATTAATTAAAAAACATTAATTATAAATATATATAAAAATGAAAATATGAGTAAGAATTCACGTTATACAAATATCAGCTCAACAAATTAAAAAAAAAAAACTATTAGTTTATAGAATATTTATTAATGATAGAATATTTAAAATTCATTTTTGATTTTTGTTGATTAAGTTAATTATGTTAAAATTAAATTTTAAAAATATTAAAAACCAATAATAAATTATTTGGAGCCATTTTTATTCTAAGAAATATTTTATTTTATTATAAGTTGATCTTATTAACAATTTTCAGACAAAATTTTAAGATACAAGAACATCAGAAAATTTAGCAATATAAATGAAAATAAGTTTGACTAAATTTTTCTTTTGTATGTGAAGTTAAGAAAATGTTTTACAATTATAAGTAAATTAATTAAGGATAAATTGTAATTAAATAAATTGATATGATTTAATTTTCAATCTGAAGCATTTTAAGAAAAATTAAATTTCAAAAAAGCATACATCAGCTTAACGATCTTTTTAAAATCAACAAAATTTAAATATTTAATGACATATAGCATTAGAATTCATTCTTAAATGTTAGTATCAAATATGTAAAAATTCTACATTAGATTAAATTATTTATTAAAATATATGATGAATCTTTTAATATTTTGAAATTTTATGAGTTATGCAAAAACTTGTAATTAATTTACATTTTGAGTATACAAAATAATTAATAACAGATAAAATAAACATGACAAACGTTAATATATAATACTTTTATTCTAACATTTGTCTTGCTAGAATTTTAATCTCATAACAAGCAAAATATATTTTTTCAAATATTTATAATATTTCAGTGTATTTTACATATTTTATATAATCATTTTGTGCAAATTTTTAAAATTTTCAATTAGTGTGTATTTAGTACCTCATCAATGTAGGAGGGAAACTTATAGACAATAATAATAATTAATATTACAATTATCCAGTGTATAAACAAAATATTGAACAAATTTGTTATTAAATTTAAAACATGTATAAAAATTTTACTCACAAGATAAAAAAAAATATCATGAATTTAATGACTTTCTAAAATATAGGAACATTAAAGCAAAATTCATACCTTTACTTATAAGTTCAGACATTTCCTTATCAGCTTCATTTTTCATTTGAGTATAACAATCTGTTTGAGGTAATTTGTTAGAAATAAGTAATAATTTTTGCAATTTAATCCTTCCTTCGCAAAGTCGATTCCAAATTTCTGCAAATTAATTAAAAATATATTCATAAACTAGAAGTTTTAATAAAAGTTACTTGGCTTATTCATTTTTCTTATGAAAAAGTTCTTATAAACTCAGTTCTTTTTTTATATAGTTGAAATGAATTTGTATAATCTATTGTTCAAAATCTTTATCCCATTATTAAGAAAATAGAATGAATATTTTTTCATACATCCTATACTTTATATTTTCACAACATAGAATACATAATACACCTATTCAATTTTATAAATTAAATCTATAGTTTTACAGTTAAAAAAATCATATTTTTCAAACAAAAGTAACAAAAGCAAATTTGCTGTATACACGATTTGGTTTGGTTGTAGCTCAAAAGTCATTTTTTTGTACATGTTAGGCTAATTAGACCAGGATCTATAGTTCAATTTTCAGTACACACATGACACAAAAATTTTAAACAGTTAATAGTAGCAGTTTTAAAAAGAATTGTTTTTATTTTAAATTCAAACTTTAACTTTATTAAGGCTAATCTCTAGTGATTATTCTTTATTATTTATCATAATTTTAGTAAGTTGTTGCAATTTATCAGGGAAGCATGATTGCTAATTAAGTTAAAGTATTATGACAAAGTCTAAAAGGCTAGAAAATTAAGGGTAAGTTGAATAAATGATAGCTCAGGAAATATGATGCATTATATGCTCAGGCACATCATATGGCATTATCGCAACACTCGGGAAATATGAATTTATAAATTCATTCAAAAAATTATTAATATCCCATCTCATACAATATTAGCCATAGTCAAGTATATTTCTCTTACATAAATACAAATGAATTATTTATTTTTAAATGCTCAGATATTGAAAAATATTTTTTTAAAAAAATACAACTTCTCATTTTTTAAATTATCTTAAACACAAATTTTTAGTTTGCAGTTATTACAAAAGTAAACATAAATGGGTAGTTTATATTCAAGAAATTCAAAATATACGAGGAAAGCTATATTTTTAAATAATTTGTACTTTAATATAAGAGGGGATATAAATATAAAATTACTTTCTAAGGATTAATTAAAAGTAGAAAATGCTACTTTATTAAATTTGATAGCATTGGTTTCAATGAAAAAAATATAAAATTATTAATTAATGTAAGTTACACAAAAAATATAATTATATATAAATGTTATATTAATAAGCTAAAATTTTTATTATAAGAAAAGCTATTCCTTTTTCTTCTGTCATTTCTATGTAAATATATTTTAAACACATAAAAAAATTACCTTGTTGTGCTTTTATTGCTTTTCCTTTTTCAATCTCACTATTGACATCTATATCTGCGAACTGAGAAATCATGTCATCTGTAAAAATGACTTGTTAATAGATATATACAAAAGCTAAACAAAAAATTATCAAATTAAAAATCTTATCAGATATAAACTTTTATATGTAACCTTTTTCTGCTTCTTCATCATCAGAATCACTTGAACTTTGCACATCACTTTTTTCAATATCACTATTTAAAACAATAAATAAATATATTTCATTTTTTAGAAAACAGAGTTTATATATTTTTAAATAAAAGAACATCTAACACTTAAAAATGAGTATTGTAAATTAGATTATCATGATGAATATCATTGATATATACATGGTAATAATGATATTATATGAATCATAGTTATACAGATATAATAATAAATATGAACACAATAAAAATTTACAAAGAAAAAAGAAGTAATAAATTTCAGGACCTATTTATCTAATAAAAATCAGAACATAGCTAAAAATCTTCATTAATTTAACAAATCAAAATGTCAACTTAAAAATGGCTTAGGAAGTGCTGTTAACACATAAATTATTAAAAAAGAAATTTGGTGGATCAAAATTTCTGCTTTTGAGCAAAGAAGTGCAATGAAATTTGTTCTGCTATTAAAATGAATGTTCACCAGTGTTAAAAAAATGGATTACATGCAAAGATACTACTTAGAATTCTTAATAGGAGAATGAAGGTGTCTCATGAACTAAAGTAAAAACAAATTTGTATTTCAAGATTATGACATGAATTCAATAAAAACTATGAAAACTCAGCATTTAATTAATAGCAAAAAGTTTGACAATTAAATATAAAGTAAGAATTTAATTATAAGTGGATTAAATTAGAAAACAGAAAGGATATTTCATAGAACATCACAGGTTTTTTGCAACATGATTGATTTTTGCGACTTAGCTATGATGATAAAATCTAGTCACCAAAAAAACCACAATTTTATCCTCCCTAATAAAATGTATATAGAATTTTTTAAGTATCATAAACTATAAAACAATTTACATGTTTGAAAGTTAAATATTTAACAATGAGCTACTGAAGCAACATTTATATACATAATCTTAAAAATAAAAATATTGTATTGTGATTTACTAAATGGTTAGAAAGTGCATGGGAGAAATAGTTTAACTATAATTTTAAAATGTTTAGGCCTGATGAACATAATACTGTCCTAATTATCATGGAAACCACAATATATTCACATTATGAAAATGATGTTTTTAATAACTAAACTACATAATCTTATCAGATATAACATTAAAATCAAACTATGCATTAAACAATATAAAGGATGATGTCTTGATTTAAATATTCCAAGATTATTTAAGATACTATAACTACTATTATGAGAACACAAAATTGGTACATATATAATTAATTTATTTCTTCTAATAAGTAATTGCAGAATATTTTTCTGAGATAAGTAAATATGCCATATCAGAATATGTTGAAATGTTCAAATTCATTCTGAACCGAAAATTAAAATTTAAAATCAGCTTACAAACATCAATTAGGAAACTTTCAAATAAATTTTTTAAATGTTTTCATGACACAAAGATTTAAAATTGTGGAAATTATAAACTAAGAAATATAAAAAAATTATAAAATTCATTCTATAGATATAGTAGATTAAAATACTAAAAAATACATAAATTTCCTAGTAAAGATTTTATTTGAAATTTTATTGGCATTTCAAAATCATGTATATATTACATTGTCGATTGCTTACTGAAAAGCATACTATTTATGTCAAACCCATCTACTTTTTCACAAAAATTATGGCAGACATTAAGAAGGAAGTTACATTTAAAAGATGAAGATACAACATTATAAAATCCTTAATGTGTATAGAAAATAACCCTCTCATTCTTGTTAGGGGGTAGTTCTCCTATGTGCTGTCATGGGAGCATTTTTTAGATATTACAATGCCAGCATCAAAAAGTTAATAACGATTTGAGTAATTAAAAATAATAGACATGATACATAAAATTCATGAAAAATTAATGTAGATAATACTTAATGATTTATTTATTTAGTCTATAAGGTAATCAAAGTCAATTTTCAGAAGTCATTGTTAAATTGTTGGATTTCAAATACTTGTGAGTCTGAAAATGATTTTAAAAAGATTTATACCTGTAATGAACATGTATAAAACCAAAGAGAAAAGCATTAAAATATTTTCTCAAATTATATATTTCGAATTAAATGAATATTGAATTTAAAAGTGAGGACTAATTTGTTTTATATTGTTGACATAAATTGGTTACCTTGTAGATTTTAAGTGTAGAATTGCAAATCAGACAATGTTTTTTTTATTATCAATAAAACATTGCCAAGAAAATTTCATTTTTTTTTGTTTTGCTACTTTTGTATACTGATATTTTCCATAGTTATATTCATAAAAATTCAAATGAATTTCATACCAAAATCTAATATTGAATTAAAACAATCATTTTATAACTTAATAAATCCGTAAATATTTTTAATAGAAGAATTCTTTTCTTCTATTAAAAATATTCATGCTAATGCAAAAATATCTTAGTAATAGTACCAAAAAAATGTATTTAAAAGCTGTAAACAGCAATTCATTAAATATTTTTCAGAAACTCAATGTATAATTGCCACAAAATACTTCTAACAAATTTGATTTAAATGAGAATCTTTTATGTCGAATTTTCAATAAACGAACAATAATCAATAAATTCATCTATTGGAAATACAATGAATTATATTTCCAAAAGATGAATTTATTGAAAATTAAAATTTTTAACAATTATTAAATAATACACTACAAATAATATGGTTACATATTTTATTGGAATATACTGTTTGTAAAGATTTTTTATTTAAATTTTGACATCTGTTTTGCAAGTATTTAATTTTTTGTAAGTTAATAGATAGCTCTTTTCTCTGCAATTTTGTATTATAGCTTTCACAATATCCTCAAACTGGAAGAAACTTTCCTTAAATAGATTAAACAGCTTTGCTTTAATTTGTATTGTTTGCTTTCTTTTTGTGAAGCACTATTCATTCTTATTAATGATGTAATGATTAAATCTTAACATTTCATGAACACATATAACGGAATTCTAATTCAATAATAAATTATACAAATAACAGATAATTAAAAAATATATTTCAGTTACCTGTTTGATTTATTTAGCAGATTCTTCCTGAATGTTGATAAATTATCATCATTAATGTCATCTTCATCATCTATTGAATCCTCTTCCTCACTACTACCAGAATCCAAATTAGATAAATCATCACTAGAAAGCTCTTCTTTCTCTGACTGAGGAGTGTCATCTTCAACTAAAAACAAATTTGATAAGTTAATATAAATTTTTAATAAAATTAATCTCTATTTAAATTTAAAATTAAAATGAAAAATTTATCAAGTATGAGCAATAAAAAAGTGATAAAAACACAATTTAACAAAGCAGAATTGATTTTAAGGTTCAATTTTATTCAATGTAAATAAAAAAATTTAAAATTAGTTTAATCTCATAAAATATATTTTTTAAAAACATTTTTATTTATTATAGCAATACAAATGTTTTGAAAATAACCACTTATATAATCATTGCTTTTAAATTAACTCTTCTATTATAATTATATAATAATTCTTAACAAATATAACACATTTATAAAATATAAAACATTTGTATATAATTAGAGATATAGTTATATTATTTTAAGTTATGATCAAATAATATTTTAGCATACAAACTGATATAATCTTTCCCCTAATTCTATACGACAATACCCAAGGTTTTAAATTAAAATAATTTACAAGAAAAGACCTAATCAAGTATAATCTTTGGATGGTCAAATGATAGAGTTTGCAATTTCTTGAAAGAAAAATATCACTTCTTTATACTACAGTAAAAAAGTTGCCTTTAATGAAGATAATTTATTCTTAACTGAGCAAGCAATTTAGATAAAATGTTAAGTATAGAGCTTTAAATAATTAAATGTTAATGAAACTGTATCTTACATCTTTACACATTAGAATGTTATTGCATAGTTATTTCTATAAAATTTCCAATATTTAAAACAGTTTTCTAGGTAAAACAAAAGTTCCAGTTGGATAAGCAAATTTAGAGAATAAAGATTACGGAACATCATATGCCATATAGTTTTTCTAGGAAGCATGTATTATTTTCTATAACAAAAATCTGAAATGTTATTTATATAATAACTGCTTTTATTCCATTTTATAGCACATGGTATGTTTAAAGATCTTCACAATAGCACACTATTAATTTTATGAATTAAATATAAACATACAGCACACAAGATTTATGCATTCAAACCATTATCATAATTAATAATTCAGACAACTTTAAGAAAAGCTGAAAAAATTTAAATAATACTAATTAAAAATGTAGTATGTAGGAAAATAAATTAAGTATTTTAAAATAAATAATGACTTTTTAATTTTAATATATTAGATATTCCTACATAAAATTAGACTTCTAATATATATTTATTGTTAAATATATTTTATTTTTTATATTCGATCTTTTCCAAAGTTTAACAAAATAATCTCCAAAACATTATATTCATGTAATTTCTAAAACAATTCACTTCAATTAAAATAAATAATCTTTAAAAGTACATAAAAATTTTCTTAAAAAATAAAAAAAATTATACAATTAATATCAATGAACTAAATTTACTTTTATTGAAAATTAAGCCCCTGGACTTTCTAGAAACTTTTCGACCAGTATAAGCTGGATCAACATCTTCTAACAATGGTGCTGTTCGACTCCTTAATTCACTTGTTTGATAAATATCTGAGTTCTCATCCTGTGATACATTTTTAATAGAGGCATCTGTAAAAAAAGATAAGATTAAAAAATCCCATTAAGTTAAAACATTTATAAATTATTTTACTAACCACAAAACTGAATTTTTTAATGCAATAATGATAGAAATGTCTATAAAGATTAAAGTTTTATTGTTAATAGATTTTTTCAAATTTAACTTTTGAATAAATCATTCCGTAATTTAGATTGGTATCAAATTCCATTTCACAAAACTAAGTGGTTTTAACACAAAATGTAAACCTAACTTAAAAGCATATGTAATATTTAATATTAATAAAACAGAGGAAAATATTTGAAATGCTGTTATGTTAGTAATTAAGTAAAAATAAAATATCTTGTGATACTTAATTAATAGAAGTCTAATTTGGTTTATTCAATTGCGTATGCTGAAAATAGAGCTTAAAGAAATAATCAAAAATCTAATCATTAAAAATAATAGCAGCAAATTTCAATTTTATTCATATGTAATTCTTGGACCAAAAATATATGAATCATATTTTGTTCATAGCTTGAAAAAACACACTAAAAATTAACAAAAAATGTAAGGAATGTTAGGTGTGAAAGTAATTTTTGTTTAATAAAAAAATGATGAAATAATACTAATATGGGAGAAGAATATAAAAGTAGATTCTAAATTACATTTTACACTAATAATTATCATAAATTTAAGAATTATATAAAATAGAAAAATAATATAAAATTTCATATATATTGATAAAAATATAAAATACTCATGCAAAATAAATTTTTTTTATATTACATTAACTTTTTTATTCAATTTGATTTGGAGGATATTTATGGTCCTGTTTTACACAGGACTAATTGCACTGGGACTTAAACATATATGATCAATATGAGATTGAAACCATAAGCTGTTGTACCAAAAGTCAGAAAACTGACCATTCACATCCCAGCTTAATCAATTTAATTCAGAAAAATTAAAAAATGTCAATAAATGTAATGACATTTTTAATCACTAATTTTAAGCCAAAGCATGATAATATTGTAAGAAAATATAAGGAATCACAAAGAACATTAAGAAAGCATGTAGGAAAATTAGTTTAATATTTTCATATAAAATTTAAAGAAATTATAAATATTTTTGTAAAACCTACCATTAAAATTAAAATGTATTGGAACTAACAATAATGAATTCTGTTACTTTTTCCATTCAATCTAAACCAATTTTGGGATTCAATAAATTTTAGGATGAAAATTTAATCAACCTCAAAAAAGATTTAATTTAGAATTTATCAAAAATTGGTTAGTTCATCATTTGATGATCAAGTTTGTGCAATAAATGCATGCTTATGAATTGAAATGAAGAATACACTTTAGCTTTTCTTTTTATATCTCAAGTTGAAAACTATTTTTTCACATGAGAAGCTAAAAACAATTTTTGCTTATATTTTCTTTGTTCACTTGAAATAAATTATGAAATTGTTTCCAAATTGAGTGGTTAGAATAGTGATAGATGTGTGAACATAGGAATATAGCTTTGAAGTGAAGTAATACAATGAATCTATAGAAGAATTCAGCAAGAAACAAAAATACATACTTTTTAGAAACTCTCTACTGGAATATCCCTCTTTTTAGAGATATTCTGGAAATTACTTTTGCTTTTACCATGAACTTGTCTATAACACTATTTTAATAAAATAACTGCTAATTAAGAACAAAATAATTATATACAATAAGTTGATAATTACCAAAATTTCTTAAAAACACATCACCACTCCTTCTCCCCCATTGTTCACAAGTGAATTTATCATGAAAATTTCTCATAAAAAATCCAGAAATAGTTGGTATGAATGTATAATTTTCCTAGTATCATATTTATGTTATATTCAGCACCATTTTTCATTTGACAACATAAAAGCTCATGCTACCAAATAAAAACAACTTGACATCAACTCAATGTTTATAGAATATTTCTTTAAAACTTGAAAGAATGTAAATTTTCTTAAAATATTCCAAAATTTATTTGGCTGAAAATTTTAATTAACAATTTTTAAATTAGCCATTTATAATTTGATTTAGTATGTAGAGTGTAAGAACTTATTTTAATTTATCATAGATAAGATAATTTCTAAATTTACAGACAATAATCTGAATATTTGAAGAATGGTAGAAAAACATTTAAATTCCATTTTAAAATAAATTTTACAAGTCTGATAATAAAAAAAATGCATTTGTAATTGGGAATTTTTATTTTCATATAACATATGATTCAAAAGCCAGATATCTATATTCTATTATATAGTAGATGCTCATATTTAAGAATATTCATGATTTTGCTAACTATTGGTTGATCCATAACAAGATCTTATAATTGTAGCAATAATTATAATTCCCATTTATAGACAACATTTTTTAAAAATCTCTTTTTTACAAATGCACATTCAAGATTTTTTTGTTATTAATTTTTTTATAACATAATGCTTTATTCATATTTTTCATTTAGGACTGAGAAACTTAAATCGAGATGTCGTGATTGAAGAATCTTTGAATTGTCAATAACTAACTGCAATTTTAAATTTTATTTAATCAATATAAGAAGTAAGAAGCAGTTTTGATTCTAAAATCAAAATTCAAGGAAATATTTTTTATAAATTCTAGTGTGATTTATATGAGCATATTTTGAGATATTAATGGTTTCATTTTAAACTCAAGTATCTTTAATTCAGGATTTTTTTAGCAATGAGTTTCAAGTTTCACCCATCTAACCTGATTTTGCTCCCATTTGAGTGTAATCAATAACTTTAAGTGAAAATATGGTAGGATACTACTAGAAGGAGTGTATCATGTTTTGGATTTGCCTTATATACTGACATTCAAGTGGCAATACTCTTGTGAGTGCATACTTGGAATGATGTTGCAAATATATATATATATATATATATATATATATATATATATATATATATATATATATATATATATATATATATATATTTAAGTCATTATGCACTGCATTTGTTATTAAATAAATCATTGTAATTGAAGAAAGAAAAATATTTATATGATAACAGGAGCGTAAATAAGTTATTCATCCATGGGCTTCAACAAATAAACCCACAGCTCCTTAAAGTTGCACTTCAGGACTTTTTGAATCTAGATTCAAGTGCAATTTGTTGGAACTGTTAGATGATTGAATCATTAGGGATACAATAAATAAAAAAGTACTTTCAGATATCAAACATGAAGAAAACAGATTACCACCTGCAAAACAAGTAGAAACGATGGCAAACAAAATTTAAGGTAATTTTTGGGAAAACAAAAGAGAAATGTATCTCTACAATGTAAAAAATGTGTTTTTAGAAATAAACTGAATTATTTTTTAAATAACACTGCGTATATAGAGAGAAATGTCCTAAAAAATAATAATTTTGAGATCTAACAGTTATTGTTTGATTTTATGAACTTACGATTTTAAGAATTATTTTCCAGTTCCTACATTTCGTAAAAACAAGCGTCTGCTGTATTACCAGATTTTTAATTAAATTCTTTATTTTAAATAATGCAATGGCAACTTAAAAATATATAATTTAAACTTTGTACAGCAATACTAATTTTATTAATATTTACCGAGGAATTCCTCATTCTCATCATCAGAGTCCAAAATTTGTGGTGTAGGATTTGTCAATTTTTGTAATTCAATGCCTAAGGATGTCATATTTTCACGATATGATATTCTTAATAGATTAAAAGCACAAATTTTACTGTAGTCTTCAATTCAAGAAAATAATAACTAAATATTTCCTAAGCACTACACATGTCTAAAATTAAAACACAAAACATAAAATGAAAAACATGTGGTTATAATGTTTATATCAATGATTGATTGATTGATATTATCAACATTTGCAGTCTGAAATACTAAACTTCTATCAGCAATTTTCTGTTTTATATGTGTTTTATTTTTATGTTTAGCGTTTTTTGAAATTTACATAATAATGGACAATATGTTAAGAGTATATCTTTCAGATGAAAAAACCAGCATATTTAGTTTATTTATTTATAATCATTGCCAAAACAAACTCAAAATGTGTGACTTTTATCTCTAAATTAACTTCATAGAATTTGCCAATGAGCAATATTACAAGTACTAGCTAATTATAGATACAAGAAATATTTATAATAAGAATTAAAAAGGGCATATTTTGTTTTTTTATAGCAAAATATTTACATTTTTAGAGAAATAAATCACGAGTTAATTTCTAGTTCGTTGTCTAAAAAGATTTAAGCATGGTATGTTAATCCCATTTGTTGTTATTGATGGATTGATGTAAATAAATGGATTAAAAATAAACAAACCTCAAATATGACTAGACCTTTGAAGTTTTTTAAGCAATTCTTTTTATCAGCTTGAAATTATTCCCATTCAAAGTGTTTCATGAAATGTGCTTAAATACAGTTTTTCAAAATTGCTATTGAAATTTCAGGATCATCAATTATTGTCCTGTAGCCGTAGATTAATAATTCTGATATTCTTTAAAAAATTCGAAAATAACCTATGTAATTGAAAGCTTCTTATTACTTCAAAATTGCATCTACCAAAATGTCTGAAGCTTATGTTACAATTTTTTTGCCTCGAGAAATTTTACAAAACTTATCTTGCAAACATTTATTTGGATATTATAATAATGCATTGTCTAAATTTATTGTTAATTGCACATTATCTGTGGAACTATGTAAAAATCATGATAATATTCAAAATTTTCCAAAAATTTCTCACGAAAAAAATGAACTAGATAATATACCTTATAAACTTCAATATCTGGGAATTATTTATTCTGCCAAAAGGAAAAAAGTTTATTGCCTATAATCAAGAAAATAACGATAATATATGGTTTATTCTTCATGTTGATCTTATTACCAATATCTTCCACTTAGAAAAATTATTAATGAATGCAGCACCCCAGGATTGTTCTGTTAATGTTGTATTATATGACAATAAATTCCTAGTAAGTTCTAATATGCTTGTACCTTCAATGCATTCACTTGGCTCAAAACATTTTTTAACATACTTGATAAATACTTTTAAATGTTCTGAAAAGTCATTAGTTACAAAACTTGTTAATTCCTGTGATACAGTCACAGATTTTTCGTATTCTTCCAACAGGAACTGTTGCTTTAAAATCTTTTCTTATTTGTTTCAATTTTTGGAAATTATTTTGCAGTGGTGCATATTTTTTTCATCTATGAGGTTAGTATTTTAAACTTTTTATTTTGCTTAAAGAAATTACAGAAATTTTTTGTCTCAGTATCTCAGTACAGAAAAAGTCTGTACTGAGTGTCTCAGTACAGAAAAAGATTTGTCTCAGTATTTTCAAACATTGTACTATATCATGTCTCATTAATATATTATTAATAAAATGAATTTTCTAGAATATATAAATAGAAAAGAATAATGAAAGTGAACATTACAATTTATTCAATTTTCCACCTCACTGAGCTTACTAGTTTGACCTCTAAACATAATTAATAAAAATTTGTTGCTTTCTAAAAGCTATCTAATATTGAAAAAAGAATATATCAATTCTCTCAAGTTGCTGATCATTACTTACGAAAATTTTAAAAATTACAGTTGATATTCAAAGGAAATAATTCTACTATCAATATGATATTATGTCAAAACAATTTAATTAATAATTTTAAATTACCTATATCAAATAGGAATATCAAATGTAAAAGCAAAAGATTCTTGAATAGAATTATTCAAATTATAAAGTAATATGACATATTTAAACAATCAAATGAGAAATTATTTGAAATACATTAAGTAAAGAAATTTAATTGATGATATGATAAAAAATAAAGATTATATAAGATTTTGAAATTAGCTATGATTTCATATAGAATTCTGTAAAACTAACAAATATTGTTAATAAGATTCTTACTTTTAATTTTCTGACTTGGGATTACTATTTTTAATACATCAGTTTACAATAGTTTAGTTCAAACTTCATTATTGATTACATGTTTCATTGTTACATTTACTTATATTGATTTAGAGGGCTTGTTTCAAATATTTGTAATCAGCTAGGTAAGAATCAATTAGAATGATTTAACAGCAGAGAAACAACTAAATTATTTTCAGTGCAATTTATATTATTCACTTGCAATTATATAAGCATCTATACTATGGATTTTGATAGTAAAATTATAGTTGATTTTTGGGTGTAACTGCTGTATCTTCTTTAACTTAAGCTCATAAAATTTACTCTTGTCTGTTTCTACAATTGTATCTGATTCTTTTATGATTTTATGCATTTTGATACAAACTTCATGGCAAGACATTTTCTAGTTTAATCATAATGTTTTTATAAACAGTTTATTCATCACACATAACTTGATAAATTTCTTTAATCACATTTATTAAAATATACTTTTAAGAAATTTTTTTGAAAATAGCAGAAGCCATTTTATGCATAGTTTTAAACATTATATTAACCAATAACTCTTGTTGAAGTCCTTTCATTTGAGTGATTACATTTTCTTATTATATTTATAACAAAAATATTCTTCAACAATTAAAGTAACATGCTTCTTTTTTTCAAAAAAATTTTTCATAGAGTTCTATTGTGTTCACAGATTTTATTTCCATGCTTAGTTCTATATTCCTTTTAAAATACAAATATCATTCATTTGCGACTAACTAATAATGTATCATTATTAAGTTTGTTACCAACATCATTTCGAATTTGGTTCATTAATTTATACAAAAATGTTTACTCAAAAATCGATAATTTTTTTAGAAATAAAAAAATTTATATATTTGGTCTTGATAATAAAAAAATATTTCTGAAACTTTTAAAAAATGTGGGTAAGATAAATATGAAAATCAAAATATGAGAGAAATGATACAAATGAAAATTATTGAAGGAAAGTAAAATAAATATAAAGTTGGAAGAAATAAGTACATGAAACATATTTTATTACATTCTCTTTTTAATACTCTGCTTCACATTTTCCAGTTGAATGATTTGGTTTAGGTTTTATATAGAGTAGCTTTTTTGTATTTGTAAATTTATCTTTAAATTTTATCAAAGTATTCTAATTCTATGACAAGGAATCTTCTCCTTCTAGGCTTTATATCACTGACACTCTTGTTGGCCATTACTATGATTCAGTTTGATATAATTAATAAAAATGGAAAAATAATAATTTAATGATTGTGAAATAACCAGTAAAAAGAAAATATTTGCCATAATGAAAACAAGCTAAATAATGAATAATTTCTAAATGGAATAATCAATTTATTTATAACACAAGCATAAGAAAATAAAACATTAATAAAGGATGCAAGCTAATTTTAAATAACTAATATGTAACATGATTATTTACAAAACACTTCAACAATTTAAATAGATAACCACAGCATTATAAAAAATTTTTATGTATTTGTATTCTTAACTTCTATTTTTTTTTTTTAATCAAGCATTTTTATAATAATGCTTGATTTCTTAATCATAGAAAAACTTATCTATTCTATCTTCAGAAATATTTTAATGAACAATGAATTTTAAAAAAATGTTTTATAGTTGGCAGATAAATATAATATGAGTGTTTGCTTCTGCTTTTAGCATGTCAAGATTGTTGCTTGAAAGTTTTCATGATTTTCTTTCTTTGAAATTATAATTCACTAGCTATAAAAATATAGCAAAATACTTAAAAATATAAAAACTAGTACATAAAAATAATTTTTCAGAAAATTATATTCACAAATAAAAATTGTATAAATATATATGTGGATACTCCCTTAAATATTGCATATATTATTCAGTAGTAATAGGCTATATATATTGTATTCTATTTTTTTTATTAATCTTTATACTGTTAATCAAATTTCAAAAAATTAATTCATAGTGCAAGATCTATAGTAAAAATGATAAAACTACAAAATTCTTGATTGATGCTTCTTATTTCTGAATTATGGTTAGTGTATGTCAGGGGTGTTTGTGCTCCGGGAAACCCCGAATTCGAGGATTTTGAACTTCGATAGCCGGAAATTCTGGGTATCGTCGTTCAAAAGGAAGTAGGAATAATAATGAATTATTTATTTTGATCTGGGTAGTTTTGTTTGCTTTGAAAGCAGAAAACGCAATAATTAGGTCATTCAATACTTCATAATTGTAATTTTTTATTTCTCCCCCCTTCTCAAAACTCCAAAATGTTGGTAGTAAATCCGTAATAGTTTCCGGGGATTTTTTGGGGTCTCACAAACACCCCTGGAATGTGTTGCATTATTAAATATTATCATTTAATTTGTGATATTTTTCAGGTCCATTAAATAATTATTCAGTTGCCATTTAATATTTAGTAGTCTAATACTTTAACTATAGTATTTTCCTGAACTGATTGTTGCTATTACATGATATTTTTTAAAAAATATTTGTCCATTGGGCTAAAGTATTATTGTTTATATTTTTACAGAGACACCATTTTTCTTATTGTAAGGAAGATAAATTCTTATATAAAAATGCTATATTTCTATAAAATTGAATAAAATTGTTTTTAATCTAAATATCTATAAAAATAGTTTTATTATTATTATTATTTATTTATTATTACTATTTTGCATTTTTTAATGTAATTAGTAAACAACTTGTTCTGAGATAAGACTCTTGTTTTCAAAAATATTTTTATTAAATTATTTGCAAATTATTTTTTAATATTTAAACATTATTTCCAACATGAAATTATATCTAATCATTATTTCTTTAACACTTACTCTTAAAATTACAAATCTGAATACTTAGATTTTTGATTGAAATGTTTTTTATTGTTATAGTTTTTATTTTAATAAAATATTAACAATTTTATCACATTAGGTTTTGCAACAGTATATTAAAAATTATAAATAAAACACATGTTGGTCAACAATTTTATCAAAGATTTCTGCATGTTAGAGATATTTGTTTAAACTGGAGAACAAAAGAAAGAATTGGAATTAGGTAAGAAATTCTTTCATTTATACATTAATATTTCTTTCTTTTTTTGTAATTAAAATTTTTATTATTAGTATTAGTTTGTCATAAAGTTAATTAATTTTCTAGTTTCAAAATTATTTATTTATTTGATTAAATACATATTGTATAACTCAACATCATATTTAATTTTCACTGTAGGAGTAAAAATCTAATATGTGCTGTTTTATTTGACATCATTTGTGGATGGATTATAACTATCTTTATATTAAAGTCAGATCCTCTTGACTTCCTCCTAGATAATACAATTAATCAAGTGAACGTAAGTTGAATAATTTTTGCTATAATTTGTTTTATGTTAGTGTACAATTTTACCTAGAAATGGCTAATATTTTTATCATAAGGATTTTTATAAGATTTGCAGAAGCATATTTAATAAAATATGTAGGTATATTAAAAGTATTTTTCTTAAGTTTTTAGTCTATAAATACTTTTGACTGTTATAAATATTTTAATATATTCCTTAATGCCTTGAAATTCTGTAATAGGTAATCATTAGTATATTATTGTTTTTATTATACTTTCTAAATTTGTAATAGTGTATTTGAAGAAAAATTTTATTTAAAAAAGAAAACTTGATTATCTGTTGAATTTTTAATTTGTAAAATGCATATTCTATAAATCTGCAGAGTCCACCCAACTTGTCTAGTGGTCAGTGTGCCTGACTGCAGATAAGGAGGTCTTGGGTTGGAATCCTGGTTCGGATATGGATGTACTTTCTCTCTCTAACTATCCTGTCTTTGTCCTTTCATTGTATGATTGGATTGTGAATGGTTGCCTACTCAATAAATGGGTACCTATGGCATGTGTGTACTGAATAAGTCAGACTCCACACCAAAAATATGATTCAGTTGGAAAAGTGGAGCAGTGCACTCCTATGTTGCCAGCCTAGCTGGCACACGATGACAACAACAACTCAGCAGATTTGATTTTGAATTCAAATTAATTTTTCAAACTAATTTTTGTTTTGAATTGACAAATGCTTGAGGATATTTTCCTGTCATGCGGGTATAATGTTTTAAATATTGGATATATTTGAAAAAAATGAAGGCATTAATAACTATTCCAGAATTATACATTTTGAAAGTTAATGCAATTTTTTTATTCTTATTTAACATATTCTTTTACTAATGCATCCAGATTAACATATGGCTATATATTGATTTAATTTTAGCTATATTTAAACTTATTTTATACGTCCTTGAATAAATGAAATCTTAAAGAAATTCACTAACCAAAAAAAAATCTGTAAATTTTCAAATTCTTCTGAAAAAGATAAGTAAGACAAGAATAATTTATTTACAATAAAAAGACTATAATTAAATTAAAAACATAAAGTATTAAAGGAACAATATAAACTCTAATTTGCTTTGAAAAAATCACAACTGCTATCATTTATTTGATTTTATCAAATAAAATAACATTGTTAACTATTAATATAGACATTTTTCCATTAAACTTTTTGTATAGGTCTAGCATGTTATGAATATTTGTAAGAAAATTTATTAATTATAATTAATATTTTAGTAGCATTTAAAAAGAAATAAAATTAATTTTCTATTTGATTCTTATGCCTATTTTTATACTTTCATTTTTTACTAAAAAATTTGGGTACTTTTCCGTTTCGCCGGCGAAAATATCGCCAAGCGAAAATTAAGTCGCAAATTGGTGACAACACACAGTATACACATAAAATTTTTTTAAATAATGTTGTTTTACATAAAAATTTTTTAATTTATTTATTTAATTGTTGTTCTCGTGTTCACGCTATGCATGGAATGATGGGTGCCAGAGCCTCAATTTATTTACTTATTATATTAGATTACAATTTATCGGGTGAAGCATAATTCAAAATCTTATTATTTTTTAAGATATATTTTTAAAATCCGAATTTTTCTAGAGAGATTTTATGAAATTATTAAATTTGTATACATATTAACATAGCATAAAATTATAAAATGGGAGAAAAAGAGTCGAAATAAAGTAGTTGGCAGTAAAAAGCCGTCACATGTTTTGGAAATGTAGCAGTAAAAGGTTACCCGCGGAGATATTCCCTCTAGTGCCGGTTGTATCATTTTTGGCGACTTTATCGCTTGCGCCGGCGTAACGGAAAAGTACCAAAATTTGATATCTTGATTTCAAATATCTTTTATATATATTATATTATTTACATATATATTTTTTATGCTAATTGTAAATTGTATTGTTAAAAAAGCTAATTGATTGTGAATATCAATTAATTCCAAAATATAAATTTGCATTTAATAATCTTGTTAAATGCAGTTTTTTTATTTTGTAAAATAATTTTTTTCTATAATAGAAAATGGAAAACTTCTGTAGAAGCAGAGCATTTAGCATTATGCATACCTTGTAATTGTATGCTATTTTTTGGGAGGAAAAAATAGTAAAATGTATTTTGTTCAAACAGAAATAAATTTATTCAATTGGCTTTGTCAGTGTGTTCCATATTTCAAATTGTTTCAATTTAGTTTGATTATTGGCATTCAAGTGTCACACACATATATGGATAGGAAATGTTTTCCTGGTTTTATAACTACTTGATCTTGTATTTCAAATCAGTCACCATTATTTATCTCATTACTCTATAAAACTCATGATCTTGTGTGTTTCATCATATTTACCTTTTTCTTGATTAGAAAAATAGCACTACAATGGCATAATAATATATATAAAGGGTTTTATCAGAGAGAGAGCTTAGGATCATCAAGAAATTGTGACAAACTTTCAGACTGTGATTTATTACAAAAACCTACTAATGTTATGCAATTCCATTTTTGTATAACGTTTGATTTACTATCATGAAATGATAGAAATAATTTCTAAAAATGTAATAATTTCATATAAATATAGCTGCTACAGATAAATTTGAGTTTTTATCAAAATTTTATAAGGATCCTAAATTATACAATTAAATTTTAATCATTATTGGATTAAAAATAATCCAATAATGATTCATATGAAATTTTTTCAAACTTCATAAATATAGTCCTTCCAAAATTTATCTTATTCAATTTCATCATGTAAATCCCTTCTCTATAATAAATTTTGATAAAGTCTAATAGTTAATTTATTTACATTTTTAGTATTAAATCATATAAAAGTTAACTAAAATTTGATAATTTGAACAGTTAAATATGATCTTTTTATTAAAGATAATGTGGTTTTAGCATTATTATGACTAATGGTAACTAACACTTTATTAAAATAATAAAAATAAACTTTTAGAAATTATAAAAAAACTTAAAACTCTTAATATTAAAATTTAATTCATGCAATTATGTTGTGAAAATGGAGTAAAATATTGTTTCAATATCTTACAAATATAATAAATATATTTACCTTTAACAATTTTAATTCCAATTTCATGTATTTATACATTGCTAGACTCTCAAAAGGCAATACTATGAGGAAACCATGTAAATCATTTGAAATTTAAATCATACCTTTGTGACAATGAGATATGCAAATCATTAGCATCGCAGAACATATGCAAATGACAGGCAACCATAGTACCAATCTGCAAATGCTATATTAAGGAAAAATAGTTTGCCAATTTGAAGTATAGCAATTATTTTTCTTGTGTGCTTTTGTGTAAGCTTTTAACTACACCTCATAGAAAACATCAAGCCTATTTTGAATAAGTTTCTGAGTTCAACTGAGGAAGAATATTAACCTTTGGGGAATATGGGTTATCCTTCAAAGAAATTAGTAATTGTGTTGAATGAAACCAAGCAACTGAGATGCAGTTCTGTTATTCTTGTATGCAGGAGGGAACCAATTACCAATGGGATTGATCACACCCATTTCATTGCACTGTTTCACATGGTAACAAAGATAATGTGGTGAATTGCTCAGCTGTATCACAAACAATAACACAACAAATTTAGTTTGTAGCATATTATTGGGTGTCCACTTATACCATAAAGCTCATAATATATCCATTCCTTTGAATACCTTTGATTCAAAACCACAGGTATTTGCATCATCAATGGCCTGATGAACAGCAGTCAAAGTCAACAGAATGGAATGTCATTGTTTTCACTGACGAATCCCTCTTCTGTCAGCAACACCTCAATGATCAGATTTGTGTCATGAGCCATGTTCAGAGAATATTGAACTGTTACATTATTCATAATCACATTGGTTTTGCACCCAATATATGGTTTACCATGGTATTTTATTGTAATATTACTTCCTTCTAGTACACATTACTAGTACACTGAACAGTTAGTACATATTTCTGAGGCTTATGCGTGGATGGTTTTCCTATACATTTAATGCTTCTAATCTGGCACATTCCAACAAGATAATGCACAACAACATGACATGCAATGTTCAAGAATTGTTCTTTACCTAAAAGACTGAATTGCTTCCTTGTTTTGTTTGTTCTTCTGATTTATACTGATATTTGAAAATGTGCAGTCTGTGATTGCACACTCCTTAATATGCCACGTCTGTTAATATGAATGAACTTTGACAATATGTAGAAACCATGTGGACTACTATATTACAAGGGTAATCCAAATTCTCTTTGATACTATACCAAGGCAGAGGGCAGCATAAATAATAAAATCTACATTAACTACTATTATAGTATATATCTGATAAATTTTGCTGTGACATCTTTGGCCTTTCTTGATTTTGTATTTTGGATGACCAATAGTATATATTCTTTATGAAAACTTCAATTTATATTTAAAAATATGACTGTGATACTCAGTAAATTATGTATTATAATATATATTTTGTAAAAAATAATTTTTTCTATAGAATATGTTGCTGATCTATAATAAATATGACATTTCTTTGTATGCAACCAAAATAATGATATTTTGTTTCATTTTTGTTTAATACCTTTGTTTGTTTATCAGACAACTAAATGATTTAGACTTTAGCTTTGAGATTAACATCAAGTGAATTATTATCTCAGACATAGGTTTTCATAATGACTTAGAATCCTCTTTAAACTATAGGTGACATTCAAATCAGTTGTAATGAGCAAAAAATGACTATAGAGCAATGAATGTGCAAAACTATGTTGCAATATTAAAAGACATATTGTGAGCTGGAATTTAACAAATTAATATAATCTGAGTTCTTGTCCTCATTTTATATTATGTATTTAACCTTGATCAGTTTTCATGTACAAATTTTAATAAATTTTAATTTCATAATATGAACTGTTGTGTTGGAACTAAAATTGTTAAAATTCTATTTTACATAATTTATAAATTTAAAGGAATAATTTTTCAACATGTAACTGATGTTTTTATTTTATTTTTTATTTTTTGTATGTATACAAAAAATGTAAAGTAATAATAGTATTTAACTGTTAATATTTATTACTGTTTAATTTAATGAGAAACTTTTTGAATTAGATTATTGTGAATGGATTGCAAAAAATAATCTATTGGTTGATGGGAGTTCCTGTTGGATTAAAGTTAAATATTCCTCTTAATAGTGCCCTAGGACATTTCTTTTGTACCATATTTATCTGTGGGAAGGTATGTATTAAATTATTTATTGGTTCAATTTTTTTCAAGGAAAGATAATATGCTGAATTTGATTTGTGAAATCAGCTAAAATATGTCAATTAATATAAAATTAATTTTAGCAATTTTACTAAACATAGTAAATAAAATTCCTAAATTTATTAATTAAAATTAAATATTAACAATTTTAACTACCCTATATATTTCAGAATTAATCCCAATTTAAGTAGGGAATAGTGGATGTTGATCTTTTTTCTTGATTTTATACGAAATTTTTCCCAATCTTTGATAATG